>CAMZMU010000074.1:5155704-5302248 GCA_947311845.1 Poa pratensis | reverse complement strand
TCCTGACTCTACTCCTTTGTGCAGGAGGAAGAGGATGCCATGGAAAAGTTCGTGGACCACGTGTACTTCGTCTGCGACCAGCACGTCCCGGGGTTCGCCCGGAAGTTTCCTGGTCCGTGGGGTCCCTGAAGATTCTGCGCGAAAGCCTCCTCCACTTCCAGGCGTCCCCGGAAGAGAAGAATGCACCCGGCAGGCAATAAAACAAGAGACGAGTCTGCGCAGCCAGGAGCCCTGAACTGGCCTTAGTAGCATAGGCTAGATATGTACTCAGGAAAGCACAACTGAATGTAATTCAGAATTGTAAATTCAGAATGTAGTTCAGATGAATGCAACCCTAGTGCTCAACTCCCGGGGTCATTTCCCAAACCTTCCTTTGCACTAACGCACCGTCAAGTTTTCAGAGGAGATCTCTTAGGTGACAAGTACTCTGACCGCCCACCGGTAGCAGTACCCCTAAGAGCACTATACCTTCCGGGAGTCCACTCCACAGCCACGGGTACTAGGCCCGAAGGGAAATCGGACCGTTCGCCGGGAGGACGCATTACCCCCGCAAAGGCTCTTATCAACTGTCAAGCATGCGCAGGTTGGTGGTATATTGACTCCGAGCGAGATATTATGCCTAGTATGCAAGATGCACATGCAAAGACTTAGCTATTTTTGCCGCATCCTCGATCTGCTTCGTCCTTCCCGGGTATCCAGCTCCTTAGCCGCTCTTCAGCATCCATTCCTGTCCCGGGAGAGGCGCTACACACAACAAACTTTCAGTAGGAAAAGAATGGACCCTCCCTTACATGTCGTGAAAGTGTTTCATCCGAAGCAACCCGCAAGCAAAGTTGAATGTGCATTTCTGTGTTTATGTTCTTTAAACACAGCACTGCCCGTTCCACTTCTTACCGCGGCAGTACGGCACGATCAGGTGGCAGCGCCTACTGATAGGCCACTCGCGCTCGACCTGTCAGCCACCGGCACCATGTCAGCCCCCTGCTTGGGGATTGTTACGGATAACACACTTCACGACAACAAGAGAGGCTCACGGAATTGAAAAACTTATCTTTTATTCCTTGGCGACGATTCTTACACCCTTATACAGAACACTAGCCCCTTGGGCGTGCTTAGTTGATCTTAACTATCTGCGATTCATGTTCGTATTCAGGGGTAGAATTTCGGGAGATTCTCGATGTTCCAGGCGTTGCCTTCCGGCCTGCCTTTCTCGTCCTCCAGGTAAACAGCTCCGGGTCTCAGGGTATGCGTCACCCGATAAGGTCATTCCCACTTGGACGACAGCTTGTTCATGTTATCAAGCTTCTGCTTTTTTTTGCGGAGAACCAGGTCTCTGGGTTCCACTACCCGTGAACGGATATGGCGATCATGATAGCGGCGGAGCCCTTGCTGGTACCGAGCGGATCGTAAAGAGGCCCGACATCGCACCTCTTCCAGGAAGTTGATGTCATCAATCCTCCTCTCAGCTTGTTTTTCTCTCATAGGCAAGTACCCGGGGAGATCCATGCCTGAGTTCTGTTGGCAAGACGGCTTCGGCTCCATAGACAATGAAGAAAGGTGTTTCTCCAGTTGCTCTGCTTGGTGTGGTTCTGAGGGACCACAAGACGCTTGGCAGATGTTCAATCTAGTTCTTGCCCTTGTCTTCCAGCTTGTCAAAGGCCTTGGTCTTCAAACCCTTTAGGACCTCCGCATTGGCTCGCTCTACTTGTCCATTGCACCTTGGGTAGGACACCGAGGCAAAACACACCTTGATGCCCAGCTCTTCATAGAAGTTGAGGAAGGATCGACTTGTGAACTGAGAGTCATTGTCCGTTATGATTCTGTTGGTTACTCCAAAGCGGTACACAATCCCTTCAATGAATTTGATGGCTGCCTGAGCTGTTTGCCTTGGGACTGGCATCACTTCCACCCACTTTGTGAACTTGTCGATGGCCACGAAGAGGTACTCATGTCCCCCGATAGACTTTGGTATCTTCCCCACGATGTCCAGCCCCCAGACCACGAACGGCCAGGAGATTGGAATTGGCTGCAGAGCTTGCGCCGGCTGATGTATGTTCTTCGCATAGTACTGGCAGGCTTCACAGGTCTTGACTAGCTGCTCGGCATCACTGACGACTGTTGGCCAGTAGAACCCGTGACGAAAGACTTTCCCCGCCAGTGATCTTGATGCCACATGACTTGAACACGTGCCCTCATGGATGTCCCTTAGCAGTACTTGGCCTTGTTCTTGTGGGATGCAGCGGAGCTTGACTCCGTTGTCCCGTCGCCGGTAGAGCTCGCCGTCGATCATGACGTAGAGCTTGGCTTGACGAGCCACCCGCTCGGCGTCGTGGTCATCCTCCGGGAGGGCGTGCTCCGTCATGTACTTGACGATGTCCCGGGCCCAGGGTGGGTGGGTTCCTTCCACCGGTAGCACCATCCGACGGAAAGAAAGCAAAGCTTCCTCCGCCAGAGGAGCTGCCGGGTCTTGAGCTTCTGGGCTGGCTACCCGTGTTGTCGAGGTAGGAGGGTCGCCAGCCCCCAGCGCAGATCTTGCCACGAGCCTCTCGGGAGGAATCGAAGGTTGCCTGAGAACCTCGATGTAGATCCCGGGAGGCACTGGTTCTTGCTTGGACGCCATACTCCGCGGGGTAGCCCAACTGGACAAGGAGCTGTGTGACCGTGAGGTCGCCATCGTGAGGTCGGTCGGGAACGCCCAAGATCTGATCCAGAAGGGATGGAAAAGCTGAACCGCCTGGCGACTCAGATTACCATCTTGCACTAGTCCCTTGAGAAGAAAGAAGCAGACCGCAAGGCCGAGTGCTCGCGCCAAAGGCAGGTCAATTTGACGAAAGAGCAGCAGCTAGCGGTCAAGGAGACAGAGCTGTCTGAGAAAGAGAAGGCCTTGGAACTCCAGAGACTCCAGCAGGATCAACAAACTGAGAAACGCCTGAGAGAGGCTGAGGACCTCCATCGTGTAGAGCTTGAAGCCAAAGACAGAGACATCCATCTCTGGCAGTCCAAGGAGAAGGAAGCCGTCCAAACCATCGAGGACGTCAAGAACGCGCTTCACCAGGAGCAGGAGTCTGCCCAAACCTTGAAGCAGCAGGTCCAGAGTGACGGCCAGAAGATATCTGAGCTCAGAGAGTCCTTGGAGTCGCAGGGCAAGGAGCTAGTAACACTGAGAGAAAGCAACCAGAAGTTGACCCAGGCCAATTCCCAGGCGTCCACCGAGCTATCTGAACTCCGCCGCCTTAACCAAGATGGTTTCGCTGCGGTGAAGGCTGCTTGCACTAAGATGACGGAGCGAGTGAGGCGGCTGAATCTGCCTACCGAGGCTCCGGTACTGGAACCACGGCGCCAGAGCTTGCCCCTTGTCGCAAACTTCATCAGGAAGTGGCTGCTGATCTCCGGTCTTTCAAGAGCAAGATGGTCGCCCAGCTGGTGAGCGACAAGCATGAGACGAGCAGGTTGACGCGGCCTTGGTTATGGCGTCCTTCAGGGAGGCCAATCCCGGCGTCGCCTTGCCAGATTTCTCGACCTCATCTCCTTCGCAGGCTTCTCTCGATGCGGTGTCGGCTCCAGCGACTGCACTTGCCATGAGGAAGTTTCCGCCTCACTAGTTATCCTGCATCATGTTCGGGCACTGCGTGCCCCAAATAAACTTTGAGTCAGATCTCATGCATCAGCTTTAAGCCTTATTGTAATAGGCTAGAACTTGCTTTGCTACTCTATGTCACGAGTACTTTTACTTGTCTTAGCATGTTTTTACTTTTCTCCATGTCCTTGAGGGACCTTCTGGGATGTAAGCTTACCCGCGAGGCCCTGACGGGTCAGGCATGCACCCGCGAGCCCTACCGATTCCCAAAAGGCCACTCAGGCTGTGTTTGGTTGGGATTTTAGAGCTAGATTCACTACCAAGAAGCTAGAATCTAAACCAAAGGGGTACAATAGCCTTCACAACTTTCACAACGCAGCAGATTTTGCTAGTGTAAAATGGAATCAGCTGTACCCCCAGATTCCACTGCGTCGCGTCCAACCCAAAAGATGGAAATTACCCGCCGATGCCACTGGCAAGTGAAACTGGCCGGTTCATTTTCTTTTTTTCTCCGATCTTCCTCTGCCTCTCTCCACAGTCCACGCCACCAACCGCTCAGCTCCGCCCGCACTCCACCGACAGCCTCGCCGCGCCGACCAGGAGGAAGAAGCCCAGCCCCCGCGCCGGTGGAGGGAGGACCGGGGCCGGGCGGTGTGAGCAGGGGCGGTGGAGACCGACGGTGGGGGCGGCGCCGGTGGAGGCTCGGGTGCGCCTGGGCGAGGGCCGGCCGGGGCCGACGGCCGGACGGCGGCGGGAGGAAGAGAGACGGGAGCACGGAGCCGGGGCGTGGCGCGGCGTGGCCAGGAGGTGGCGGAGGAGGACCGGGCGGGCGGCGTGAGCAGGGGCGGTGGAGACCGACGGTGGGGGCGCCGGGTGGAGGCTCGGGTGCGCCTGGGCGAGGGCCGGCCGGGGCCGACGGCCGGACGGCGGCGGGAGGAAGAGGAGAGGGGAGCACGGGGTGAGCACTGGCTCGGTGGTGCGGTGGCGTCGGGTGCGTGCGTTGTGGTGTTGCGAGGAAGAGGATAAGGCCAGGAATCTAAAGTTGTTGCAACCAAACAACTTTCAGCTTTCCCACAGTTGTCAGCTCACAGCAGATTTTTCACAGCAGATTTCCCACAGCTGATTTTCAGGAATCTACAGCTCAACCAAACACACCCTCACTCTGATGGCACGCACGTCCCCGGGGTGTATCAGGTCTGTGCACCGCTTTCTACCCCCGGGAGAGTCGATACCCCTTGAGTGCTCGCACGACGGTCGAGCCTTGCCTTTCTAGTTCCGCATGTGTTTTGTTACCCGAGAAGTAGACAGCATGTATGACAGAAGAAAGTTCAAGGATAACTTATCTTTTATTCATCACGGAAGTGCTCGAACGATAACGGGTTCACTTCAGGGTACACTTTGCGGCAACATGGTTCTTTCGGGTACACCGCACGACTTGCTTCAGCGGATCTCGCGGGGTGGAAGGTTGGTGGCTTCCTCCACCCTAGCACATCGGTCAGCCAAGTTCCACAGTTCCTCCAGGGTGTCAATAGCGCGGATGCTCAACTTATCGTGCATCTTGCGGTTGCGGACGTTGATGTGGAAGGACTGGATCACCATCTCCTCCTTGATGCACGGGATGGTGTTCATCTTCTGGGTGAAGCGCTGGATGAACTTGCGAAGAGTTTCACCCGGAAGCTGCTTGAAGTCGTGGAGGTCGCTGGGAGCCCCCGGGCGCTCGTACCCGCCTTGGAAAGCCCCCAGGAACTGTTCCTTCAGCGCCCGCCAGGATCGGATGGAGCACTCGGGAAGGTTGAGAAGCCAAGTTTGGGCATCTCCCTTCAGGGCCAAAGGGAACCAGTTGGCCATCATGACTTCGTCGGCCCCGGCGACCATTGCAGCAAGGAAGTAGATCTGCAGAAAGTCCCGGGGGTTCGTGGTGTCGTCGTAGCGAAGCACGTCGATCTTGAACTTCTTCGGCCAGTTGAAGTGGCGGAACTCAGGGGCGAGGGCGACGCAGCCCTCGGCGAGGTCGATGTCGCGATCCGCCCGGCGATGACGTTCCCGGCGACGCTCGATGCGGGTGCGCATATCCTCGTTCTGACAGCTGTTGAGCTCGTCACGAAGATCTGGGTTGCGCGAGGTAGAAGACCCGATGGAGATGGTTTGGCCGCGGTCGCTGTTTAGCCAATCAGCCATCGGTGGAGCGGCGCGAGGAGGCGCCGTCTCAGCTCGACGTTCACCACGAGGCTGGCCTCGCGGGTGACGTGCCTTGTCTGGTGCTGCTTCGGGATCGTTGACGGTGGGAGCTTGAGTGGGTTCAACCCACGGACCACCATCAGCGAAGTCGAGGAGCCTTTCAACGCGAGTCCTCCATTCTTTGTAGACCTTGGGATCGCCGTTGCTTGGAGGGAACTGCATCAGGGCCTTGACAGCGACTAGAGCATCATGACGAGCTTGCGCGTCTGTAGGCGGGTGTGTGGAGGACTTGCTCTTGGATGCTCGTGGATCTCTGCTGGGGCGAGTGCTGCGGTCCCCTCCTCCAGCAGCAGGATCCTTGCTAGCGCCGTTGCAGACGCTCTTCTCCCCCGAGCGAGGAGGAGGCACGGTGGTGCCCTTTGGAGCCGCCGCTCCGCCAGGGCCATTGTTCTGGTTGCGACTGTCAACTTCGCCCGACGCCATCCTCTCTGCGGGCGGCGGGGACGGATAAACGCCTCTCTGCGCGTTAGCAGCACGGCGATCAGCTGAAGCTTGAGTGCGCGAGGGAGAGACGGGCTTGGACGTCGCGGGGTCCAACTTCTTCTTCGGCGGCATGCTTGACGGAGAACTTGCCGATGAACTTGATGAAGAAGAAACCAGCGCTTGCACCCCCTACCTGGCGCGCCAGATGTCATGTCATGATGCACGGACACCGGGAGTAGAGGATACCCCCTTTTAGGTTCGGCACGGGGCGCGAAGGAGACTGAGAATCGTCTTCGTGGGCGGAGTTGGGATCAAGCTCTCCTCTCCACGATCAAAGCATGCAACCAAAGGGACACAAGGAGCTACCCAGGTTCAGGCCGCCCAGAGGCTAAAAGCCCTACTCCTGCATGTCTGGATTGATGGGTTCTTCATAGTGTGGCTTATAATGGAACCTCCCGGATGGGGTACCCGGAAGGGTTTTGGCTGGAGGTAGAAGAAGGACAGATCTGACCCGGAGGAGATCACCTTCCTCTCTACCTTGGCAGCCCTATTCTAGTCTTGCTATGGTTCGGCTTGTTCCTCGTCCGACCCCCTCCTCTTCCGTGCCTTGGTCCTCCTTTTATAGGCCAAGGGGTTGCCACAGGGCACGTGAGGGGCACGAGGGGCCTTCGGCGCGAAGGACCCTCCCTGGCTGGTTTAGGAGGAGACGTGGCCTCTCCTCAGCCTAGCGTCTCCTTTGGGTTAGGTGGGAGCGTCGGCCTTGGGGTGAACAGTGGCTGACACAACCACGGGCTATGCTCCCTGCCCGCGCCACCTTTCCCTTCCTTCCCAAGTCTTCTGAGGTCTTCCAGCATGAGGTGGAGTGCTTATCCACTTTGATGCGGGGAGGTAACCGAGAGGAGCCCGGCCTCCTGCCGGGGACTCGGACCCTCGGGGCCTTCTGTGTCTTCTAGCTTGGTTCGGGGACCCGACAGGCCCCCAGGACCGGAGCCCTTTGTCGGTGTAGGTCTTGCTTGGCCTTCGCGCGGTCGAAGGGTGAACCCGCCAGCTTGACTTGGTTCTTCGCCTTGTCCATCTTCATCTTGGGCCCACAGGGAGTGGACCCACTTTGGCAGCATCAGGGGAACCCCATGTTCCACTGCTGCGACATACACGATGGTTCCTGGGTTACAAGGTAACTCCCGAATCGGTTCAGAAGCCAACTTGAACCTCCGTCTTGTACTTGGACTTCTCCTCCGAGTCGTCCTGATCTTGAGCCGGCCCAGTCTTGAACAAGTAGCCCAAAAAGTGGTGCGACCGTAAGCTTGTCATAAGCCACCTTGGTCTTGTGGACCGCCTATCTTCGTGGGCCTACCCATTAGGTATCCCCTGACAGTTGGCCCTAAGCACAGGTCTAGGTTCGAACCACCTGACGTCGATAGAGCAACAAGCAGAGGAGGCGGGGACCCGTCGGTTGTCGGTCGGGGGAGGTTGCAATATCGATGGATAACTAGGTAACTAGGGGTTTCCTGGGCAATGTGATATATAATTTTTTTGGTTGCTGAAACTATATATTTGAACTTCTTAGTCTGGGTGTGTCATGTTGTGTCAATAGCCTGAGATTGATTCAGTGAAACAGGTTGAAAGTGTCCTATGAAAAAACATAACGCTACACTAGCAATTGACAACAGTGCTCAAAGGTTTCTCAAGCGGTGAGACCATCTATTTTAATTTATCTTATTTGCTGGACCAATGAAAACTTTTGCAGAATGACTTAGCGTGTGTTTGAACAATTTTTTGTTTCACAGTCAGCATTATCTTTGTGTCACCATGAGAAACATGGTTTTGTTTTGGGTTGTCTAATTTATAAGCTAGGTGGATCAACTCAATTGTTGTATAAATTCAGATGCGTTCAATGGAACTAATTGTTTATGTTATGGTTTACATGTTTTACGTGTTTTTTGTTGTATTTCACTATCGTCTGTTCCAGGAAAAATCAAAACATATCTCTGATTTAGTTTTATACTAAATATTTTTACATATTATCATTTAACTCATACATATAACATGTTATTTTTACTTGTACCAACTTGAGTACACAAGTTAACAATTACGCAATGAAAACTTTTATCTCTACAAATATAGTAGTGTGAGATTAGAACTCTATAATGTGAAAGAATGTGTTATGTTTTCAAATTTCTTTTGGGTCTTGGCATAATTAAGCTTAGCACATAATAAATATTTAAAAGTTATACTCATCCACAGATTAGTTTGCGCCTCTCAGATGTATTATTGTGTGCTTGTCTCTATGTGTCCTTTTTAGTATCGTTAAATATGTTAATGGAGAGTTTTACTAGGTAAACTATAACAAATATCATAATAGGGATTTGTGGATCATTATTTTCTAGCTTGGTTGCAACTAGTAGAAACTTCTCGAAGGTGTGAAGTTTCAACAAATGGTTTGTCCGCGAGTTGTGTTCTCATCCTCGCTTGCGCTTGTTGTCATCATTTATGTTATTTCATGCTTTGTCCATTGTCAAGTAACATAAATGTTCCTAAAAAGTATGGAACAAGTCATTTTATTCTATTTTTAAGTGAAAAAAATGCTTTAGCTCCACACATTTCCACACAATACATAGCCATTGGCTACACCAAATAAGTCACCCAAGACAATAACACATGGGTTAAAACAACTAGCATTGACATGTCATGCATGTGGTTGTTTTTTTCGACAAAGGGAATATATTAATATCGCGAATACTACAACAACAAAATGTTCTAAAGACATTACATATGCACATAGCCCTAAAAAAGAAAAAAAAAAGAAAAGATCCCACTACAAGGATCCAATCCGTGTAACTGCAACACAAATCACAGCCAAGACAGCACTCGGAGTCAAAATTCTCCAAAAGTGACACCTCCAAGAAGGAAAGTGCACAAGCGCCGTCGCTGCCTAATCATTGATCTTAGGTTTTCACCCTGGAGAAAGTCCACGCTGTAAAGGCAAATAACCATCTTGGCGCGAGAAGAACCCTAGGATCGCCTCCTTATTCGAGCACACCAACAGGGCCCCACGCCGCCGGTCGGAGCAGCCAAGGGAAAGGCGGCCGCAACGCATCGACGCCCGCAACCTCCATGGCAGGTAGACGGCCATATCGAACCCAAAGGCCCAAAATCCACCGCCGCCGCCGTCATAGATGCACACCGGAGCTCCGCGCCGTCCTCCACCCTCCCGCCGTTCCGGCTTTTAGGCCCTAGCCCCACACTCGCGCCTCCTTGTGCCGCACCTCACCACCGCTCGCGGGGACGCCACCACAACACTCTCCTCCCCTCCAACCTTTGTCGAGAGGGGTGGGGGTGGGGGGGGGGGGGGGGGGGGGGCGCCGCCACCGCCGGCGTCGGCGCCGGCGCCAGCCAGGATCAGCCAAGCAGGGGAGGACTGGCGGCGGATCGAGATCGCCTCCGGAGTCGCTCGGGCGGGGAGCGGCCCGGGAGGTTTATTTTCCGCTGGGGCAGGCCAGCACATATCTATCTAACTACAAGACACAAGGAGTGGTCGTTACTGTCAAAACTTCAGCAACCAGAATATATCTTATGAAATCAAACCGAGCACCTCTGGAAGCTCTGTTATAAAGTTGTAGCCTTCCGTGTTGATTAGCCATCCATTTCCCATTGCAGCTATTATCGTAGACACCATATTTTATTATCTCGGGAACCTTTGCATCCAGATTAAAAAACTTGGCAGAGTTAACATCTGGTCTCTTGCCTTCGTATGCGTTCGTTGCTAATGGTTTGGTGGAGTATAAGGCATTCCATACGATCGAGGGTGTCATATTGCCGCACATTTTTTCGTGTCCTTACTATAACATGACTGGAAGAACAAATCAGGTATAGAGGCCGCGACATAGGCCGCAATAAAAAGCCTAATCAGTAATATCCTACAGCGCGCCGGCATCTAATTACATCAGAATCATGTACAGTACTTTGAATTGAGGATTATTTTATTGACCATTAGACCTGCCATGGTAAAATTTGGGAAACCTTGTACAAATTTATTGTGGAGTTTAATTTTACCGAATGTGTGCTGACTAATATTTCCATATGTCGAAACTATGCATACAGCGAGTGATATGATTGCTTTTTTTTGGTGTCGAGGAATCAAGATATGATTGATAATCAGCTTTGAATATGTTTGTTTCGCAAAAAAAAAGCTTTGAATATGTTTAATCATTCGCAAAAAAAAGCTTTGAATATGTTTAAGTTTAACTGCCAGGCCACGGCCACGAGCTTG
This sequence comes from Poa pratensis, assembly GCA_947311845.1. Classification (NCBI taxonomy): domain Eukaryota; kingdom Viridiplantae; phylum Streptophyta; class Magnoliopsida; order Poales; family Poaceae; genus Poa; species Poa pratensis. Next base: position 5,291,740 of record CAMZMU010000074.1, on the reverse strand, counting down.
TACAGTCTCTCCATCCGCAGTCCAAAGAGACGCCTCGCTGTCTCTGAGCGGCGCCACCTCCCGACCTCAGTCCGGCGGCCTCCGCTTTTAGATTCGCCACGCCGCCGCCGCCGACTCCTGCCTCCACGGCCTCCGTCTCCGCGCCTCCACCTCCGCAGCACCGGAGACAAGGTACGTAGCATCCGTCTCCCCCTCCACCCACTCCTCTCTCTTTTTTCAGGTCGGGGACACGAAACCCTCGAAAAGAAATCCGTTGCCTGTGCGGTACCGTCGTCCTCTTCTGCTCGTCCAAGCAGCCGTCGACATTCCATCGCTGCAACTGCAAGAAAGATGTGAACTTCTGTACTAGTATGTTCGGAGCTCACGCCGTTCCTTCCTGACTAAGCCCAATGCCACGTACGGCACGGCATCCACCCCACCCAGTAGAACACAAGAAAATGAAATTAGCAGCCTTGGAAGTTTCCAACAGATCATTCACCCCCATCCTGCCATTTCGAGCACTCGACCATGAATTCCCACACAGAGGAAATGATGCGGCCGCCTGTTTCTTCTTCTGACACCCCCACAGAGCTGACAGCAAGCGTCGCCTGACGATTCTTCGATCATCCAGAGCTGGTGGGCAGATTGGATTTCGACCGGGACAAACATACAACTTCCAAGGAAGTTTCACCTAGCCAGACATCCTGAGCCAAACACACAGTTTACCTCCCACGCCTGACGGTCCTATGCTGCTGATGCATAGTTGCGTACCCCTGCTGAACCCATTTGCCAGTCTTCCTTGATCCCCTCCAGAACTGAGAGCACCCTCTGCCTCTATGTGAACACTGAAAGAAACCCCCAAACACTTGCTTCTCGAGAGCACACTCCGCAAAGACTGTCTGCTTGTTTCCAGTTTTGCAGTCCACCTGGATAATCGAGCAATGTTCATGGTTCTCTGTGTTGATGAAATAGTGTAGCAGACATGTTCTCAACGCAAACAAGATTAGCTTCATTGTGGCAAAAAAAATCTCATCAAAATCAATGAAAATCATTGTTCCGTCCGCGTATTGTAGATGAGTGAAGCCTCCAGGGACTACATCAGTTATCAAACCTTTTAATAAAAGGTCAACACAAACCAGCGAAACCGGTATAAACCGTATATGTGGTCCAGTTATCCGCTCGGTTTTCTGCTTCTCAAGAGCACAGTCCGCAAATCCCTCAAAAAAAAAAGACTGTCGCTTGTTTCCAGTTTTGCAGTCCACTATCTGGATAAGAGAGCAATGTTCATGGTTCTCTGTGTTAATGAAACCTCTGGAGGTTTCTGCACTTGACAGCCAAAAATTCCCAGGCACATATCCTGCTCTTCCTCATCACCTCCAGCCAAAAAACATCCCACTCTTATGATAGTACCATACATGTTCTCAAAGCAAACAAGATTAGCTTCATTGTGGCTAAAGTTTGCTCATCAAAATCAATGAAAATTTCATCCACATATTGTAGATGAGTGAGCCTCCAGGGACTAGATCAGTTATCAAACCTTTTATAATACCTCATATCTTATCATTGTGAACTATAGAAGAACACGTGCCCACAATCCCAAATGATCCCTTTTCAAAAAACTAATTTCCATTCATCCATTCTTATTTTTACAAAAATCTCAGATTTAAATGACTCTTTATTGGTTTGCTGTGAAAAAAGTGAACCCTCCTAAGCCCAAGTCCTCACACACAGCCTAAGTATGCGACTCTAGATTCTCAGTTTTGTTTAATTTTTCACCCAAAAGACTACAAATCAACAAGTTTGTTCACAAAAAATCGATGGTACATGACTCACTCTTTTTTCTTTTCTTTTTCGTTTACCCTTTTAAACTCTGTTCTTGAATTTCTGGGAAAAAAATATTGCATGATCCTGAGAGCCAAACGTCCTCTTCGATCCACAATCAGGCTAATTTTTTTTTATGAGAATGGATCACCTATCCTCAGGCCTTTCAAGTTCTGGAAAACATCCACTTTGGTTGCCCATCGACATTCACACTTGCAGATCCACCCTGGCCTGAAGACACGATCCACGGAATAATTTTTGGGTCAAAATTCTGAAGTGTCAGCATCTCAAGCAAAATTCCGTTCTATTCACTGCGATATTTCCTACAATTCTGATTTAAATTACGGAAGACTCGTGTTATTCCTGAGACTTCTGAGTTACTACTTCCTGTGATTGCCTCAGCCTCATCTTGATGTGATGGTCTTGGTACAGGTACCCTGCGGCAGCGTAGGTTGATCGAGATGGATGTCGAGAAGTGGGCGAAAGCTGTGACTCTGAGGACGCGGGCGATTGGCGGGTCGAAGGAGTGCAGGAGGTTGGCCCGGGACGTCAGTCTCATGGTATCGTACGGACTCGTCTTCATCATCCTGAGTGTTCTTGTGCCAGGGATCTCCATGGAGCGGCAGATCATGTGCTGGCAGACTGCAGTGGTCGCCTTCGCCAGTGCTGCGTACGTCACCTGGAGTCACCTGACCGTCCACGAGGCGGAGTTGCCTCCAGTTTGAAGAAGAGGGCAGGGTGGAGGGGGCCATTGGTGAAGGAGAATGTCTGAATGTGTGGCCTGCGTTGCCATACCATCTAATTTATGTAGGGAACAAAATCTAACTATCGATCGATGTGCACTGTGGAGTGTAGTGGCCTCGTCCAAGTAACTATTTCCCCATCCATGGAACCGGTAATGTAGCCTGAAATGGATTCACTGGAGAACAGGTTGAGGTTTCATGTAAAACATGATGCTGCACTAGCAGTTGATGGCACTACTCAAAGGGTTTCTGAGCCAGTGAGAACATCTACTATCATCTTTTATTTGTTGGACCGCTGAAAGCTTTTCAGTAATGCAATTCTCAGCTTTGAAAACGAAGAGTGGGAAACTGGTATAAACCGTGAACCTGACGCCACACTCATCTGTTTTAGCTGTAGTCTCTATGGAATCCCAAGCTGAGCTGACCTGGGCATAGCATGCGACCCCACGTGGATCAAGGCAGGTGATTGGTAGCCTTAATTCTCACATGCACGCACCTACGGATCGAGCCTGAATAAGGCGACGAGGCAGTTGAGGTTTTCTTTAACTCAACTGAAGGCGATCTAGTTGGAGTCAACTTCATTTGGCTCTGCACGAGCCTGCTGAATAACGGGATGCGTGCGTGGTCAGAGAGACTGAGAGGGAGGAAGCAGCGAAACTGGCGACGACTGACTAGCGCGCATCGCTTCCTCCATCCATCCTATTTAAACCTCTTTCTCGCTGATCCCATCTCCGGCGGGCAGGATTGATTCCGGTGGATTCCTACCTGCGCCGGCGCAGCCGCGGTTGCACATTCGTCTTCAGGTAACTAACCAAGCCTCTTTCTTCTATATATATAGCTACTAAGAACTGTTCCATAAAGCATTCGGCCTTATGTAAATCCTACGCTCCCATGAATGAACTACTATCTGCCTCTCTTCTCTGTCAGGTTTCTCTGGATTTGTCAGCAGAATTTGAAAACTATCTCGACAATCGTACGTGAATCAAGCAAACGGGCTAGCTTGATACTGCATGCATCAGGGCAGGCAGGGAAGATGGGTTTCCTGTCCTTGCTCTTGGTGGCTTCTATGCCCATCATCCAGGTCCTGCTCATCGGCGCCGTCGGAGCTTTCCTCGCCTCGGGGTACAGCAAAGTTCTCACCTCCAGCGCTCGCAAAGACATGAACAAGGTCAGCTTCCGCACTACTACGATTTTGTGTTTTTGGAAAGTCTTGGTACCATCATTCATTGCCACTGCTTAATTAGTCCCGCTGGATTGCCATTCTGCCAGGTTGTTTTCACCGTCTTCACACCTTGTCTCATGTTCGCCAGCCTTGCCAAGACGGTCACACTGTCGGACGTCATCTCCTGGTGAGTATCAAATTAATTTGCAGAGTTTCGAATAATGCAGAGATAGCTCATGCAATTAGGTGCATGCACATGTGCAGCATCTTTCACCTCACGTGTTCTCTTAATGTCAAAAGAGGAGAAATAAACCTTAGAGGCAGCAGATGGGAAACCTTAGAGGAAAGAAAAAGAACACTGAGTCAGTCAAAGTACCAAGTGTAAATAAATAAATATACAACTCAAGTGGCCTGACACGAGCTTCGTGTCATCATCATACAGGTGGTTCATGCCGGTTAACATAGCCATCACATACCTGGTCGGTAGCACTCTAGGCTGGATTGCGTGCAAGATCCTGAAACCACCGCAGCATTTTAGAGGCTTGATCATCGCATTCTGCTCATCGGGTACAAGCCCGTGGATTGCCGGTTTTCACTTTTCACTTCAGTTGGAACAAAATGGCACGAGATACCTGCCACTTACGTTTTGTGCTGATTTGGCGCTAACAATGCCCGACATCAACCAAAAACTGCAGGAAATCTCGGCAACCTGCTGTTGGTCATCGTTCCAGCCATCTGCGATGAAGACGGCAACCCGTTCGGGAAAGACCGGAGCCGGTGCCGCTCGCGCGGGCTCTCCTATTCGTCACTGTCCTTGGCTGTAAGCAGAATCTGCTACCATCTCGCCTCAAGGATCAAGCTAGCATTAATTAGTTACTATTACATGTTAATTTCATCACTCTGTGCTTGTCTGCAGCTTGGTGGACTGTTTCTATGGACCTACACCTACAGCCTGATGCAGAAGTCGGGGAAGCTGTACCACAAGATGCAGTCCAAGACCTTCCAGTGCCCGACCGAGAGCGACGAGGAGCACCTGGAGCAATTCAAAGCACATGATGAGTCCACCCGCGACGACGAGGAAGCGGCTCTCCCGGCGTCTCCTGGACCTGACAAGCACGATGAGGGGAACCAGATTGTGAGTGTTCACGATCGTCCATTTCGGTTGGAAGTTGGCATCTCCAGAGTTCAGAGGAACTGACTTTGGCTAGGAAATGCAGGAGGCTCCACTTCTGTCGTGCAAGAGCGAGGTCACCGACAAGGGCTTCTGGACGAATCAGAAGGAGGCCGTGCACCATCTCGTCGAGGAGCTCATGGCGCCCCCGACCATATCCGCGGTACGCTTTCTTCCTGAAAAACTAGTAACAACTAACAACATTTCATCATTTCAACGGCACATACTTTTGCACATAACAAAAAGGAAGTTCTGACTGAATTTGGTGTTGAACCTGCCAGATAATTGGATTCGTTGTTGGGCTTGTGCCATGGCTGAAGTCGCTGATCATCGGCGACGGTGCCCCTCTTAGCGTCATCCAGGATTCGCTCGAGTTGATGGGGTATGAACCGTATGAACCTACAGTCTTGCTTCTTTTTGCATGTCTAGTCATCTGCGTGTGTGGCGTGTTTGTTTTGGAAGAATCCATCTTCAGCGTTCATTCAGTCTGGCTCAAATGTCTGTCCTCGTTTGCAGCAATGGCTGAAGCTGACGACTGAACTGACTCTGAATTTCATATGCAGGTCTGCGGAAGTCGGTGCTGAAGCGCTCGGTGATCGCCGCGATCGTGTGCATCCGGTACGTGGCCCTGCCGGTAATCGGGATGGGCGTGGTGCGCGTGGCGCATGGCGTTGGGTTCCTGCCCCGCGGCGACCCGATGTACCGGTACGTGCTGATGATGCAGTTCGCCGTCCCTCCCGCCATGAACATCGGGACACTTGCGCAGCTGTTCAACGTCGGGCAGGAGGAGTGCTCTGTGATCTTCCTGTGGACGTACCTCGTCGCTGCCGTCGCGCTCACCACATGGTCCACCGTCTTCATGTCCATCCTCTCTGATTCTGCATCCTGAAGCAGCAGGCCATGCGCGTGATCGCATCGACCTGAGGCCCGGTGAACTCAAGTGAGAAGTGCTTCATGTGATCCATCCTCTCCTGAGACCGTTCGATTTTGTAAGTGATCTGGAAAGAAAAGATTGTAGAGAGTTCATTAGTACACGGTTTGTAGAGGACACGCCATTCTTTCTGTATGTATATGTACTAGTAGTCCAAACTCAGACTGTACATGACACACCATCTGTAAGGCACTCACTGATTATCTGTCTAAGCTAATACTCCCAAACTAGCTTTGTCCAACATTTCTTTCAGCAAACCACAAGATTGCAGGACAGGTTCAAATGTCTAATACTGCATGATAATGAGCTAATAATTCAGATGTTTTGCCCTTTGTTTCACATGTTTTGCCCAACAGCTAGGGAAACAAAATTGTACTAGCTCTTTTACGTGCACTTTCAAAGACCAAAGTAAGAGGTCAGTAAACTTTTTATTACAAGTTTCTCTGAACACAGAAAAAGCACAAACAAAACTTATCCCTACTCAGATCCAAACCAATCGGTGTTCTTGAGGAACTATTTATTATTTCGGAGTAATGTTGTGATTTAATCGGATATTATTCCAGTTGTCCTGGACTGACAGAACTGGATAGTTTTTCAGCTTCAAATTCTCACGTGAAATATGTTTTTCTGTACCCACAAGGCCACAGCACCAGCTCCAAATCTGCAATCGCAGCATCGAATTTGCGCGAAAACAACTCAGAAAATAATGATTCGATTTCCTCATGGCGTGATGACGTGTTGCCTTGTGTTTCCAGTCTGATCACAGCCAGAGTTTACCCAAAGCCCAAATTGCCTATTATACCAAAACAGGCGGCATAAAGGTGAAAACCCAAGACAAGGTCACTACCGGCTCAAACAAAAATATTGTACAATTTGTAGTAAACTATATTATAAGAAAATATCAGAATAAACTGGGCACATAGGGTCAGATTTTAGACAATGCAGCGTAGCATACCCAAGAGCTATCTATTGAACCCGGCTAACCACTACCCAGCCCAAGAACGAAACACAATAGGTTTGATTTGTGCTAGTTCCTGGTAAACAGAGAAGGCGCCAGCTCAACCAACAGGCAATATCATCAACACATATACCATCTGACAAAATCGGTTCTACAATGTTACAGCTAATCCAGGGAGAGGTATCAGTACACACTTAATTACAACCTCAACCGCAGGAAATTGGCAATTGTTGCTAAAATTGGGCTAGAGAGCTCATCAACAAGTCCTCCACCTACCTATCTACCTAGATACATACACACGGTCAGCCACAGAGGTTTAAGCTGTTGCGTCGATCTAGCCCTTTGTTTTTCTCTTCCTGTGTAAAACCAGCTAATATTATTTGATCATGTGAAGAATTAGTTCTTGCCCCTCTCTATGCTACAACACGTCTCCCTTTTCTGCTGGTTGGGAGAGATGCCGGTCGGCATAGTGGAGAAGCCTCCTCAGTCTCAGCACCATGTCGCAGTGGAAGGGCAGGGCGCTGCGCCGTTCCGCATACACAGGGCTCACTGTCATCCACGAAAGGGCGTGGAGCTCAGCCGCTACAGATTCCAGCACATTATGCATGTCTGTCTCGTAATCACGGGCTGATGATGTCTCGTGACCCATGTTCCTCGCCTGCTTGCTTGTGGTGCTGCTGCCTCTGCTCATCTTCTCTTGAACGGTGGTGGTGCTGCCTCCGTAGTAGTCCACAATGCTGACAGAAAGAACAGAGTGCCTGTCCTCTTTGGTGAGCTGCGCATAGTTCTTTCTTACTGGCGGGATGGCTTTGGAGACGACATAGCCCATTGCCAAGGGAGTCGCTGTCCCTTTGCTGTGCAATAGGTGGGCGAGTGGTGGGGACTCTGATGTGAGGCACGTCGGAAGCTGTAACGTCGCCGGAGATAGGTATCGCATGCTTGGTGATGGAACCAGAAGATACGATGCAGACATTGACCCGATGGACTTGACTGGAGTGAACCCTTCCAAGTAACTAGAAGAACCATTGCTGCTTTGATTCCCTTCACCTGTAAAGGATGAGGAAAAGAACAGCATTAGTACAGATTTACGCAAACGACCGTATGATGTATTCGTATATGATGAAGTAACAAACGTGGTTGTTCACATTGCATAAAGTACAACATTAAATACAGACTCACACTGCAGATGCATATATAATAACAATACAAAAACAGTATTTACCAGAAGTAGGCCTGGCCAACAATCTGCTTGGCATGCAAGATGCAATGAACTGTCTTGGGAAACTGCAACCAAACTGATGCTACGAACCAAGTGCAATGAACCCCTCGAATTGTCCATTCCAGTTTGCTCCACTAGGATCTGCTTTTTACTTCCTGGTTGCCCTTTCGTGAAGCTAGATTTTGAATGAGGGCTGTACAACGTATTTGGTGAGGAAGGCATGCTTCTGTCCTGGATTAAGCCCATATCTTGTTGCTGGAGTGTTGGTCCATTAGAATTCGATGGAATGCCATCAGGTATAGATCGCCGTAGATGCACAGGCCACTTTTTTACCTCATTACCACCGAAAGAGTATATTGCCTTTTGCCATTCTGCACAAACAATACACAAAATTAAAAATACATAAAACAGAACACATTATGCCTCTATCAAATAAAAAGCAAGTCACTGACAGCCGATCCGTACCCTGGATTTCAAGTTCGAGGAAACCTCCAATCCGGGCTATTGTTACATCTCTTGGTCTCGTATTGCTTGCCTCTGGTGAAGACGCCATTATTTGACAAGCCTGCTGCAGAATTTGAATGAAAAGGCTTTGGAGAACTTTAGTGTCTTGGCGGCTACTGATACCACCAAAAGGAAATATTAAGCTGTCTAATAACTCTCCTCTAGAATCTGTCCAGATGCATACTAACCATCGCCAGTCCTCGGTCCAACCATAACAGCAATGAAGACTTGTAGCACTGTCGTTCTCAGACCCTTCAAGTAGAGGACTAGCCCCACTGTCAGTGCCACCTGGAATTGAGTTGTAAAGCCTGCTGCTACTTGAATCAACTCCAGATCTTGAAGATTCCATCATGTCATTATAATCAACAGACCCAGGCTCTGCCAGAATGAAAAGCGGTTCAAAGGCATACTTTCTGTCATCCTGAGCACATAAATCTGGGATTTTGCTCGAGTCCGGCAATCCTACAGCAGCACGACCAGGTTGCCATGAGTTATCCCATGACACCGACCTCATGGATGCATCAAACTCTGCTTCTCTAGAGAGATTTTGTCCAGACATCCGAGGAACTAAACATTCTTTCCAAAGGGTAGGACCGGGAGATGTAGTGTGCATCATTGTGGGCTGAGGCCTACCCATATAAGTGGGTGACTGAAACATGTCACTTGTGGAAACAAACCGTGGGATTCGTCGAGCCTTATTGTACACAGTGAATGCTATGTCCTTGAAAGCAGTGAGCTCATTTGGTTTATGGAGTCTCAATAAAGTTTCAACAGTAACAATCTGCAAGACAAGCTTCGGCATACTGAATCCAGAGAGCATTACAACATTGGATGCCGATGCTTCATCAGCAGAAGCACTACAGTTTAGGGCTTTGGCAACCTGACCATATAGGAATGATTTCCTTTCTCTCTCTGGCGATAAAATAGACCCAAGGGCAACAGAACATTCTACCAGAGTCTGTAGAACTGCAGATGGTTCAGGAAATGGGCAGACCACATAAACTACCTGCATGCACAATGAGCCATGGGTGTTAAATATATTAGCCATTGCAATTATGGAAAAAATATATACCATCTTAAAGTGTTTTTTTGTTGCACAGCACTTTTCCAGCCAAAGCATGTAAGAAATATCAATCATGCATATAATTGAATGGTTAGAAGTCTCGAGCATGGGATTTTTTTTTCTAAATACAAGTGAGTAGAAATCAATAGTTGAGTCATTTCTGTGTCCAAAAAAACATCTTCGAAAAAATGGTAACTGTATCTCTATGTAGTGTACTGCAATGATGGCTTTTATTAGTAACAGATGCACAATAATAATCGAGAAGATATCTAGTGCTCCCACCCTTTAGGGTGCTCCCTGTGCTACCGCCAAGAAAGTCAAATTCAAATGTTTCAAAAAATTCTGTGAAAAATTGTGGATGTTCACCACAAGTTATGTTTGTCCAGCCTCCAAAATTTCAGCTCCAAATTCAAATGAACATTGAGAAACAAAAAAACAAATCTAGCATGAATAGTGCCATTTTTTGCTTGTCTTTTTTGACACCAGTGACACTATTCATGCCAGATTTGTCTTTTTTGTTTCTCAATGTTCATTTCGATTTGGAGCTGAAATTTTGGAGGTTGTACAAACATACGTTGTGAACATCCACAATTTTTCGTAGAATTTTTTAAAACATTTAAAAATGTTTTTCTTGACAGTAGCACGGGGAGCACCCTAATGGGTGGGAGCACTAGACACTTCCTCACATCCTACAAAGTCATCACAGGAGAAATCATAACATGAGCCTCAGCTGCATCAAGATAACAGGAAAGCACCATTTGGACATAATGGAAATAACAGAAAGTAACATGCCTACAAAGTAACAGAAAATTTATCATATCTGATTAAATAAACACTACAAGCGAGACATGCAGCTATTGTTTTGTAAAGTCCCTTGGATCAAAGCAGTGGAAAAGGAAGAAAAAGTCTTACTGTGCAAGGTATGTTACTGCTCTCTTTCTGGTTCGTTGAAATGTTTGAAGTAAGCTTGATATCTTTAATTATCCTTGCTAGAGATGTTACAAAGCTTTTCACGCTCCAACTTTTTGAAAGAGCTTGAAGGTATTCAGTTACTGAACTGATAGAAATTGTGTGGCTGCCACTCGTCTTCACTTGATCAGGACACTCAACGAGAACAAGTCCCGAAGGCAGATATTTTCCGTGAGATTGTTCCATTTGTCCCCCGTTGTGTTGTGGAGAATGAGTACCCAGCTTGCAAACTTCATAAACTATAAGAATGAAAAATTGACAAGGTAAGGAGCAGTGTCAAGTGAATTAGAATAATTATATGGAGATTACAAGACTGCCATACTCTGACAAGCCGTTCGGTAACAACAATTGTTAACTTCTTTTAATTGCTTACATCTATTACCATTATGTTGTCAAAGAGAATGAAATCATTATTTGCATTCATAAAGCCACATAATTTCGATATTAAAGAACTATCTTAGAAGCATAAGAAAGGACCAGTTATAAACATTGCCTCTCTGAACAGATAGCTTGCAATAAATAGTCGATAACGAGGTAGAAATGGTGGCTTAGGCCTAAGAACACTATGTATGTCTGATTGTCATACAGCCAATACATCGCCTCAAACCCCTCTATTGGATTCATAGACACATCGCAGGCACAAGGGTAGAAAATAATCAATACTCCCTCTGTACCATATTAGTTGTCGTAAGCCTCAAACTTCGCCTGTAACTAGATACATCGCCACAACAGCTAATATGGAACGGAGTGTGGAGGGTTACACACTTAGAATAGACATTAATGCTACATATCGATAGAATAATTAGTCATAAGCCTCAAACTTCGCCAGTAACTAGTTGGAATTAGTATATTCTAGTTGTGCAAGATAGGAAGTGATTCCCATGTTTTCATGGGGCATGTATTCCATGAACGATGAGTGGAACCAAACTATAGGAAACTCTCTTTCAATACTTAATGGCAATATTAAGATTTTCTTGCCTAATCGGCCTGTGAAAGATCAGTTGATTGAGACTTGTTACTACTGCATTATTAGTGCTTCTGTTGATTAATGGGTTAATCATTAGCAGCAACTAGCCATTATTAACTATAGCTAGAAATGGTCAGTGTTAATTGGTGGTAGGTAGTGATGATTTAATTGTTTAACGATAATCAAGGACATACTATAGACCACACAAACACAAGAAAATGCTACCACATGTTCAACCTTGCCTCAAAATAAAAGTTTTAAGGTTGAATTTCATTTGGATCTCAAAATGTGAAGTTATCAATCCTAAACATGCAATGTGGGACTATCCAATGGGTTGAATAGCATTTAGACCCAAAACGCCAAAACATTGAGTTATCATTCCTAAACAGGCAATCTAGGATAGTGACTATCTTGAAGCATCCTTGCATACTCATGCTGCCTCTCCCGGGCGATGACTGGGCTCAATCCTCATCTTGCGCCGGGCAAAGAGTTGGGAGTTCTGAGATCCCACTAAGCCAAGAATTTTGGACACTACCCTCCAATTTATCCAAAACAGCTGGTTATTTTCCATCCTTCTTCTGTATTTTCCCTATAGTTCTCCAATTGTATATATTTTCTCAGCTGTGGGTCATAACTCACAACCAAATGAAGGAAAACAAATATTTTGACACAAACACTAAACCGTTAGGTCAATAATCGTACATTCACAGGTAACCAAAGAAAGACTGAAGAAGCAACGTTGTAAAGAGACTTACTTGTTCCAAGCTGCATGAAAAAATCAGTCGCTGCAGAAGTAAGCATATCAATATCGGGGCACAGTGCATAGTAAGTGACCTGAAAGATCGAAACAAATGAGAAACCTATGAATTCCCAGACAATAGAGCTCTTTCAAGAGCAACCAAAGCAAAGGAACGCGTACTAATCTAGATTCTCGGATGGCTTATCAAACTTGGGGCCACTTTGCCGTTGTGGAGTTGTGTTGTGTTATGGTTACGTGATGAAAACATTTGCCTAATATATTAATATATTGCTGTTACGGCTTTCAAGTACTCCCTCCGTTCCAATTTAATTGACTTGCTATGCACCACAAGCGGATGTATCTACACATGTAAATTTTACATGTGTAGATACATCCGCTTGTGGTGCATAGCAAGTCAATTAAATTGGAACGGAGGGAGTAGTTGATAAATTAAAAGGCAGTAAAATTAAGTACGGATTATAAGTGCCAAACTATGCCTTACAGGCTTGGGCGAAGCGTAAGGCTCCAAAGGAGCCTTTTCCCACAATTTGAGACAATTAGGAGAGGTCTTTAACCAATCATCCTGGTAACTGCAATTTCAATGGTTGTATCAGTAATAAATGCAGACAATAAAATGAGTAGTTCAGGCTATAAATATTTCATGGAAAACAAGTATGCTACCCAACAAGAAGAGATGGAGAAGGGAGGGCGGCGATGGTTGGTCTAACGCGGTGATATCCCTTATGATGCTCCAGGTCTGAAGTGCCTGCGTTGACATTCAATCTCCTCTAAGATGGATCATGGCTTACTCCTTCTGGCAATGTGATATTTGTAGCATGAAATGAAGAACTTGAGGACAAGTCATGATATATGGCAGCAGGAATACCTCGGTCACTGCTAGATTGGGCTGGGCTCATTGCATCTCCACCAATGGGTATAGAACTTGAAGGCTCTCGAGAATCACCAGGGGTGTACTGGAAAGAGTACGCATCTCCCATGGCAGCAGATTCGGTTACATTACTTCGACCCCTACACCAATCAATCACGGATAATGGGCCATCCATGTTTGCAAAGGCAGTTTTAAGAGCTGTTTTTATATCCGACTGCAACAAGCCAATCATGGATGATTCTGAAACCTGTATCCACAAGAAGACATTGAGCATTGGAATAAGGATAAATGATGTGATGGCTAAGTGGCAGAAAAAACAGAGCACCAGATTTTACCTCTGCAGAAAGTGGATCAACTAAATCAACACCGGCGCAATCCTTTGAATGACATGTTCCCAGTAGTCCACCACAGCCAGCATGAACCATAGAAGGATCACAAGAAAATCCACGTCTCCTCTGCTCATCCAAGGAAAGCCAGAAAAAAGAACCATCTCCATCATCCATATCAAGTGCAATATCAACAAATGAAGTAGATTGCTGAACTAGCAGAGCCAAGGCACTGAGAAGATCCACAATAGGCTGTCTTTGTATAGACGGACTTGGGCTTGCGCCAGTAAATGTTTTAGTTGATAAAGACTCAGCTTTTGCCCCTTTAGGTACCACAACAGGCCTCCAAACTCCCACATTTTCGAGGGACCTATCATACATTTCATGATCAGCATCGCCAGATAGCCTAGCTGGTATATTTTCTTTCCTTTTCATGTCATATTTTGGGACGAGATCCAACTTACTGGTGCTCTCTGTCTGCATAACACTGGACAAGGCACCTTTTAACTCAGCAGATGCTTTGGTTCTCAGAGACAGTAGTGTATGCCTTATTCTGCACATAGCAGCCTGAAATGTGATGCATTCAATTTCAGTTGCAAGGGCAGTCTTCATAGATAGCAGGAAATACCCAACATTAAGCATGCTATCACTCTTCTTCTGAGAAGTTAGAGAAGAACTAAATGAATTCTCACTAGAAACAGGTACGATGTCTCTCCCTTGCATGATTGTTCATCCGTGTTATTTAATCTCTTCTCACTCTCTTTTTTACTACCTTGGACAAGCGTGTATAAATTCGATAGACCAACATCACGTGAAAGATTAGATGGTGCTAGTTTACCGGACTTGTCCCTGCAAGCTCTTTTTGGGAACTTTGTGTAACATCATATGAATAAACTCTTGAGCTAAAACCACAACTCCCTCGTTTTTTGGACCCAGGCAAGTAGGGATTTGTGAACAGCGTTGAGGGCATCTCGGCACCAGAAATGTCAACAGCTGCATATTCTGGTGCAAAAGTGAGCGTAGCCTCAGCTCGGGTGAGAAAATCAAATTTACCAGATGATTGTACCAAGGACTGGGACCCCGCAGGTGATGCAATTTCTTTCAAAGGCTCCTGAACTTTAGAAGCAATATCCTGAATAGGTGACATCGTTTGGTGGTTAAATGCCTCCAAAGACGTGAAACCAACTGGAGAAAGTCTTTGTTCAGGTATATCCATAGCTGTGGATGGACTATCTGTGAATGTCACATCTCCGTAGTCCGAAGCAGGGGTTACTAGAGCATGTGACTCAGCGGTACCTGGAGGCTGTATAAAATGGAACATTAGGATTATAAATTAGCATCAGAGTTCTCTATTTGCCTGTCAAGAAAGATAATATGTTATTTCCCTTTAAAGAAGGGTTCTACATTGTACTCGTTTTTCGATGCAACAAGGGGAGAATTCAAGAGTCATTTCATGACTAGTAGACTACTAGACAAAGTAAAAGGCAAAAAGGACGAGATTACACAGTTAAAAACATGATCATAAAACACAATGATATAGCAGTCATACTCTATTTGCCTGTCAAAAAATGTAATATGTTATTTCCCTTCAAAGAGCGGTCCTACCCTACGTTACACTCAGTGTTTAGATCTATTAAGCAGAGAACTCCCAAGAGCCAATTCATGACTACCAGATAAAGTACAAGCCAACTAAACAATAGGAGAAAATCCTTTCACAAGCTTCTGCTGATATCGTGAGCAACATGTTTGAAGCCATGAAATATATGAGGAATTCAATATATGATCTCTAATTATCTAGAAACTCAGCAAAGCAGCAGTGAAGTCATTCGTTACAAACTTCCAATCTAGAAACCTAAACAAGCAGCGGAGAGTTGACATAGCAACCTTTTGTTTAAAAAATGCACGGCATTGCAGGTTGCAGGAGTAGAATGCAACTGAAGGAGTCAATACAATATAGCATACTTACAGAATACAGCTAATTATAGATATAATGTAATTAAATATTTCAAAAATTGTATAAATTCCTAATATGGTAATATTATCATTGTCCATGCATAATGAGCCTACCATTATCACAAAACTTCTCATACCTCACTTTCACTGACCAAGCATAGTCATTATCTAAAATTGTATTCCTTGTTTCATCTATAAATTTTACTACAAGAGATTATAGAGTGCCTACCTCACCAAAATCTAACTCATCCTCCTGAAAGAAGTCACTAAAATCTCCAAACTCCGAGAGAAGTATATTGATGTCCATCACAACCCCCTCTTCATCCCAGCCCCAAGAACGCCCCCCTGACCGTTTGTGCCTTGAATGTTTTCTGCAACTTCTTTGCCAGCATGAGAAGAAACTTCCGTTGTTTCAGAACGAGACCGCTTGGATACCTGATTGAACGAACACCAAGCATCAAGACGTCTTCAGTAGAACGTTCATGTAGTATGGCACAACAATAGCGTGGTTCTATGGTATCACTTTCAAGAATTAATATTGTAAAATAAGTTAAGACCACAAACAGTGTACCATGTACAATGGAGATTATTCACCAGAACAAAACTGCATGCACAGGTAAATGTGGCAAGAAATACATGCAAAAAGAAAATGTGGCAAGAAATACATGCAGAAAGAAAATGTGGCAAGAAATGTTTAGTGTTGTGAAAGTTTTAGCATCAACAGAACGGCATTTGCTCGCAAACTGAACACCATTGCATACTTTTAGGCACAAGAAGGTACGAATGAACCAAATGCATGTATTGTGCCATTGAATCATTCGTTCCTATCCAGTTTTTTGTTCCATTTTATTCGCCATAAAATATAGATTTCTGTACATAAAGTGGTATGCATTTCCAAAAGAAAACTATGCATATATTTATTAAGTAAGTCGCATTTATCTAGCCTCTATTTAACATTTAAGCATCACTGAAAATGACAAAATATTGTCGTGCACCAGTATACATACTTATTTGTCTCTGTGAAAAAGAATGCAGCTACTCAGTCACAGATGGCCATTGTTTTACTTAAAGCATCACATGTATAGCTAATTAGAGTCGACAAACATGTTTGCATGTCAAAGAATGAGTCGACAAACATGGAAAAGGATGGTATGGTACTACCAATACAAGTTAGGTATTGACAAGAGGAAAATAAGTGTTTTACTAATAAAATAGAATTAAGATGCAATTATTACGCATAACAAATAGTCTGATATGGCACATGTATTATAAATTAAGATGGTATTCAAGAAAGTACCATCTTGCTACCAGCAACATCATTATTCGATGGCAGATCAGACTGATGGCATGCTGTAGAGTCAGCGTCAGCTAAAAGATCACCACCTTTGGCAACAACCGCATGCTCACTTCCATTGGAGGTGCTACTGACACTACTGATACTACTAGCATGCCGTTGCTATTGTTATTCCTTTTTCTTCTTAGTCTTAGAAAATTAGAGTTCACGCCAAGTCCACGTGAAGATCCAAGGAAAGAGCTGAAAACAGATCATAACGATTAACGTGAGATGTCGTAGACAAAACAAGTTTGCAATCATGATGTACTGAAAGACGTACAGGAAATAAGTTACATAATATAGGTCCCATGCGTCATAAACACATGGAGTCGTGGCATTGTAAACTAAGTTGTGAATCCATTGTTTCTTCGCCATAAGTTAGGCAAAAATATTTGGCATGCTAGGAAACTCTTAATATCAACCAAGAAGGTAATTTGTTCCTTTTTTCCCAATCTAGGAGAAGTTCAGGTCCTCGAAAGAGAGCAGGCTAGAAAGGAGTTACTGTAAGGAACATCGGGACGGGATATGTTGCACTTAAAAGTTACAACTTATATACTGGTGACATTACAACTTACGTACCAATCATAAAAGGAACAGCTAGACAAAGATAAAGATATATTTGGTGACATTACAACTTACCAACATGTGAACATGGTGGTAGGCGACATACTTATGTTGCAATTATTCCATCCTAGTTCTAAATAAATGATAGTTTTCACATGATCGGCAGTTTTAATTTCTAAGCTCTAAGAAATGACAGAATTTACCAACTAGTAGCTCTATATCACACCTAGCCCAGAGTCAGAGGGATTTTCCATGTCTACCATAATTTAAAACAATCAGAATATCATTTACTCCTCTTAAGATAATTTATTTTATTTTTGGGATCCTGTATTCCACTATTTAGCTCTTAGAGATGTAGGACACTATCAAAACAGAGTATCAGTGCTGTTATTTCACATTTTGCAGCCTTCATTTGGAGATAACAGCAGTTGGAGTTGGTCTCCGGTGTTTCGAGCTGTTCCAAATGATTACTACCTACCCTAACTCGGTGGTGGCATTGATAGACAAAATAATGTATCCAGGACTGACCTGTTCCGGAAATAAGAGGACGGAGAAAAGTTCCAGAATGGCCACGCCTCCCATGATGAACTTCCCATCCAGCCCTGTGACCACATTCTGTGGATAACATGATTTAAACCATGCCCTCTCCACATATAACATATAATTAGTGTGAAACTGATACCTTTTACTAGAAAAGCGAACAAATGCCTGATGGATCATCGGCACCATCACAGCCTCAGGTGGGAAAATAAATGTCCTTTCAAGACCTGGAAGGCTATCAGCAGATTCTAGCCTTTGCTGTCCATCCACACCCAACTGAGGTTCCTTAACTGAATCTGATTCCTTTTTAACCTGATTATTTTCCGGTTCAGAATTTTTTTCAGTTGAGGTTGCTGGAAAGCCAAGGGCAACTTCAACATAGTAACTTTGCCTCTCAGCTGGCAGATGGTGGGTTGAGTAAAACCTGGTAAATTCGGTGCCGATAAATTGCTGAAAAATTGGCAGAAAGTTAACATGAGAACTGAGTATAAAAATGAACTGCTCTGCATTTGAATATTCTTGAAGAATATAGAAGTGCTCACTGACAGGTGAACTAACACCCAGCAGGTGCAAGCAGGTCTAACTCGTCAGTGGGAGATCATACCAACAGGGATATAATTGAAAAAATATCTTAGCATACAAAGTCGATTTGAGATTTGAGATACCTTGAGTATACTTGTCTCGCAAGGTCACTTGGGCAACAGCCGACAAGCCTACCCAGCATTCCACTAGGAGCGACAATAACTGCAGTATTTAATTAAATAAGTCATGTAGTAAGCACGATGCAAAGCCTAACTTTGTCCCAAAAAAGCATAGAGCATAGTTTACATAAACGATGAATTTTTTGACAAATCAAAATTATCAGCTGCTTGGTTACAGAAATAGAATGTGCGGTGAATTTAGTTAAAATTATGTAGAGGACACTTTTATGTTCCAGTGGCATGATCCAATACAACTATAAGAATATAAAACACAATCTGGCTATGCTTCTGCCCATAGACTGATTTTATATTTTGTCAACTTAATAGTTCACAGGCTATGAAAAATCTAGAGTCCCCACCAGTAGCAGCTCATTACTTGAGAAGGGTCTAACTGTCGAACTAACCAATGCAGTTGAGTTTTAAGAAATACTGTTTCCTTCAATAACAGTATGAAGTGAACACAACAAAAGCGCTGATAAAGTTGGACAATTGGAAAACTAAATAAAAATATGTACGCTATGTAAAAGCTAGCTTACAACCTCTGGTGAAATTCTAGTTGTAAAGGTGAAATTCAGAAACAGCATATTAATGATTGGCTCATTTATCACTATGCCTTCCTTATGTAGTATTTCCACATACTTCCCTACTGTAAATGAGACTCCCTTGTTATCTTCTGCTCCACCTTATATAGAACTAAAAACTAGGTAAAACATGGCAGACCTATTTTTGTAAATCAGACATCCTAAGCACTTTTCAAGTTCACGTATCACAAGAGAATCATGTTGAATCTGAATTCTGAATAGCTGCCAATACAGCCAGACATGCAGAGATGGTATTGGTGAATGAAACGGTACCTGGAAGACCTTCACCAACAGAACGGGGAGAATGTGTGAGAACTTTCTCTATATCATCACTAGAAAGGTTCCGCATATATCTAATAGAGTAAACCATTTATAGCAAGACTGCTGAGTACTGACACATAAATAAACTGAAGAAGGCCATCAACATAATGGAATGTAATAAGTTACACACTGACCTTGCAGATATTACAACATGCACAAAGATTGCTTCCTCAGTGGCAGCAAAGACAAACTCTACTGTAGGTTGTGCTCGCCTAAACACAATGATAACATCAATAAATGAAAAGGAAATCAAGAATATACATAGAAAAAATATGAAACTACAGAGTCGGCCAGATATAAATCCTCAATGGCACACTACTTATTTCACCCGTTGGATAAAAGAGAAATGGCTGTGGGTTGTGATTGATTGTAACATTACAGCAACTTAATCTTGACTTTTGATTCATTATCCAGCGTCTAATACTAAAGAAATTTCAGACTACTAATTCATCTCAACAAGTATCTATGCAATGTCACAGGATAAGAATCACTGCAAGCCGCATTCCAATGCTCATTTACAATACAAATAACCAACAAGTGTCCTACTATTATCATTACACTCTCAGCATCAAATTAAGGTTGGGCAAAAGGCAAGCAGTTACTGTAAAAACCAAAACCACTGCAACGAAGGGAAAAAAAAGATGAAGTTGAAACCCCATCTGGTGAATAAAATTTCAATTATTTAAACAGCGTTTTGTATCACTAGTTGAGCAGGAACTTCTTCAAGCACGGAAAAAATGGTAGTATATCTCAATATCACATACACTATCTATTGTAGTGCACAAATTTGGCAACAGCCAGAATGTTTCGTATGTCCAGAGAAGGTATGTGTGAAACGTTAACAAATTTATTTCATCAGTTGTGAGCAAAAGTCGTAGAAGACTAGCTAACAAAGACATCAAAATGAATAAATAAATAAAGCCATAGCAACTGTAGTCACCAACCTAAAGCTGTTTTCATTTCTCGTAGGAGGGTTGTATTTTGTGAATACATCACCAAATCTTGCATATGAAAGCCCTCTTAGTGCTCTGGACAAGAAAACTTCAATGAGACAATTTGAAATTACATATTCATAGTATAGCAGGAAAATAAATATAGTGATACCTCTCCAAAGAATTTCTTAAGGCCTGACATAGTGCAGCTGCAACCTCTTCCGAGTTGCCTGGAGCCACCCATAAACCACTTGAAACAACTGTGAAACAGTATAATCAGTAAGAACAAGGAAATAAAGGACTCGCCTAAGATTACATGCAACAAAATATATCAAGCAGAATGAACCTCTTAATTTGGCTACCGCAGGGTGGGTCATTCCAGGTACTGACGAGTGACGGCCAGAAAGAAACAACCAGAGCTTGATCTTCTCATCTGTCATTATTACAAGATTTGCTGTAATAATGAGCTTAGGCTAAACTTCGGTGAAAAATAAGATGGATACAGGTAGTGCACACTGCACACAACTATTACCAGGGTTGTGCTCTCCTTGAGATGGATCCCACGGACCAACAAAGGAATTTGTCCATGTACTTAGTAGACCTTCACTCTGTAAGTGGAGATACGCTGACAGCACAATGCTATTAAGAGCATCTTTCTGCTCAGCTTTTGAACTGGATATGAACAGTAATCACAAAAGGAACAAATGCATCAGAACAAAACATTACAAGTGACAACAAGCAAACTGCCAGACATCATAAAAATAGCATACGAGGGGTATAAGTAACACCTTCCAGAAGTAGCACTATAATCTGGTTCAGGAAGAAACTGATACCATGATACAGTCTGAAGTTCCACCTGCAAGGGCGAAACATAGAAATAAGATTAAACCAAAAGAAAGCCTTGACTCAAGAACTTGAAAATTAGTCCCCTAGCAGGCCGTGGAAGACTAAGCATGTAAAACATGTCTCACTTGCCCCGCTCTAAAACCCTAGCAGAAACCTAGAGAAATGAAATTATTAATATTCTTTCAGTTCTTTAGTTTGTATCAGAACAAACATTACGAGTGTGGCAGGCAACGCTTCTCACTGCTTTAGTTTGTGAGGAGGATGTTCGCTAGTTCTCCAAGCTTAATGATCACTCACACGTTTTACTTACATTTCATCGGCGTTTTCTGCAATCCGTTACAGGAATTGAAGAGCAACAAAATGGCCAGTTGTAAGTCACAAACATAGAGCGGTGAGGAACAGGACAGGTCTAGAAGAAAATCCATAGAGGATCCAAGACAAACGACCCATGCACAGCTACGATCGAACTTTCTCTATTGGACAACGGTAAAAGCATACACAGTCCAAAAGCAGACCTTCAGATACTCTATTCAGGATTTAACTTTGTTATTATTACAGGCTTCTACATACCAGCTGACAAATGAAATGAAACAGATCAGAGATATAAACCAGGTACTATATTTCATAACCACTTCTCAAACATTCCATCGTCGTGGCTGGTGTAGAACATAACTCGTTTGCAAATATGAAAAGATACAACGCATTGAGGACAGCAATAGCAGAAACACTACAAAGTTTGTATTGCTCAATAGGATTAAACACCACAAAACAAGCTGTTACCAAGTACTACTTATGTGTAAATGGAGGAGCACAGTGAGGAGGGGAGGCAGATCTGACTCACAATTTTGAAAATGTTGGTCCACATATTCGGCGTAGAAGACAGGGATACTGCTCTACGGACTCACCACCGGATTCCCCGTCTGCGCAGCACGAGGTGAACCCTGCAACACGGCATGCTGCCCATGATACGAGAATTACTCGAGTTAGTCAATCTGTAGAGCAGCGGAACAGAGCAAAGAGCTACGAGCAGCGTAGGCAGGATCAAACGAATGTTGTGCGCGGATGGCGGGATCTAGCTAGTCGCTGGACGGGAGCAAGCTCGTACCTCGGAACTCAGCGGGCGGGAGCGGAGGCGGCGCGGACGCGATGCCCCGGCGAGGGAGAGCGGGGGCGGCGATTGGCGGCGGCGGCGCGCGCGTGGGAGGCGGCGGTGTAGGGGGAGTGGGTGGGGTGCGGTGGAGAGGTGGGGCGGGGTTGAGGCGTCGGCGGTGGCGGTGGCTAGGGCACGGCGGTGGCTAGGGCACGGCGGTTGACTGTAGGAGAGAGAGAGATTCAGAGCCGCGTTGGTGGGGCAGGGCAGGACTCGGGAGGAAGAGGAAAGAAAAAGGTAAACGGGAAGGAGGAATCTCAGCAGAGTTTGGCTCTGGATAGAGGGTATTTTCTTTCTTAAACTGAATAAAATTCTTTCTCTGAATCGTTATCTTTTTTGAGAAAAATTAAGAGTAATCATCCTTTACAGATAAATAATCTCTACTATATAATATGTCTTCAGGTGATGGTTGGTACGTTATGTACAAAAGACGGATATACCCTCCCACCAAATCACATATTACCACTTCTTTGCCACAAAACGGTTCGTCGGCTTTTCCTCTTCTATTCTTACCTAAGCTTGACCCGATCCTTCACCCCCTCCTCCTTCACGCGCGGAAGAAAAAAATCGCTGGAAAGAAAATCCATACTTGTCGTACAGACGTACACCCTTGTCCCCACGATCTCATCTCCATGCCTCCGACTCCTTCTCTTCTTCCTCAAAGTAACTGCACGACAAACCGTCAGTTCCCCTTCTCCCCTCTTGACTTCTTTTCTCGCGGATGGAGAGGAACGGCCGGTTTCCACCTCCGAGGGCGCCTTCATCCTCCAGTCCTCCTTGGTGCCGGCAACCTCGCCATCTACGCCTAACCCTCCACCAGTCCTCCTTAATGGTGGCGTCTGAGCTCACAAAGGGGTGGTGTTCACTGGAGCACGACTCCGGAGTCCGGACTCTTGCGCTCTTGTGCGGCCTCGTGGGCGTGGTGGCGCCATGGCGGCACTGCTGGGTGCGCAAGTGGTCACCACCGACCTCCCCGACCGCCTCACGCGGCTCTAGAAGAGCGTCGTGGAGAAATTAAGCAACGGTGATGCTTGGGTGGAAGAGCTCGTGTGGAGCAACGATGGCGGAGATCACGCCTGCCTTCCAGTGGCCTCTCGATCGTAGTTGCATCTGCCGAAATTCATGCCATCAACGACAGACTCGCTTTGTTTTCTCTCAGGAAAGCGAAATAATCCAGTCAGTCCTCGATCTACCGCTGTTATTCTTCCCAATTGACTGTCAAGTAACCTCTAACTCTAAGATGACAAGACGCGGTTGTGTTCGGGCTGCCAGCGCCGTCCAAGCTGATGCAGTTCAGCACTATTTCTCTTGCCTTCTCAGGATTTTGCCATTCCCTGAAGGAGATAAGTACGGTCGACTTATCATGTGATTCTATTGCTATTGTTCCAATAAGTTTTCCTTAGATCTGATCTTTGCTTATCCAGTACGCATAGCATCTATGGAAGATTTCTGGCAGGGTTATTTTTTTCTCACTTCTACAAGCTAAATTAGATACTAGCTAGGGCCGCGAGCTGGTGATGGAGCAGAATTTCTTTTTGAAAGAGGACGGAGCAGAATTTCTACAGCAGCCTCAAATTCCTTGATGTTGCACACAGCACGTGGAGCACATGAATTCTTAACAAATAATCACTATGATGGGTGTTTCAAGCAATAATAACAAGGGACGATCATCAGACGCAAGTCCGTGGTATGTACTGCTCTACATGCACAAATAAAATGTATTGCGAATTATCATTCTGCTTTTATTGTTTCCTGGTTCCTCATGGGAAAAAGAAACTTAAGCAAAAAATCTACTCACTCAGGTTCAAATTAAAATATGTTTTAATTTGTCGGTACTTCGTCCACATTTCACATGGTGATGTTGAAATTAACATTGAAATTCCCACAAAACAACATGTTTTTTGAAGGTAGCGGAGGACAAACAAGTTTGTATGACACACAACAGTGCAAAACAGTGCTTGAAAGGGAGAATAAAAAAAAGAGAAAATAGGCCACACAATTAGCAAGGGCGTGAAACAAGGATAGAGTACAGGGCGGCAGGAATATTTAGTCGGACAGTTGAATTAGGGCAAGTTGCCAGTTTCGAGATTCATCGACAACCCGGTCACAGGACTTGCAAGGCGAAGCTACAGGTTTGGTCGGAGGTGTGTGAGTTCCTCCACCTCCAAATGAGCTGCAGTTTTCTGGTCATCAGGAGCACCTGTGTGATGCTAGGGACGATCTCGTAGTGACAACTATGGGGCAGGAGGTAGATTAATTAATTGTTCCTCTCTTAGAGTTGATGGTGCCGGAAGATGTTATTTCTTTCCGGTTTGTAACAGGGCCATAAATGTAAGTGTGGGCCTTGTATTGTAGGTCAATGCACTAAAACCTATGTTCCAACTATAGATAGATGTATATTAATTAATTATCACAAAATAAAGACATAATAAAAATAAGTATTGCAATACATTTATGTAGTTATGTGGTTGTAGTATATGTTTACAATTCTTAGTATGCTACAACATTTTTGTTCCGTAGCAACGCACGGGCATTCAACTAGTACTAATATAAATGTAGTCACTCTGTTTCATATTACTTGACTCATGCATCTAGTAGCATTAAAATAAGTCAATGTACATCAATTTTAGTGTCAAGTAATATGGAACGGAGGGAGCACAAAGATAGATTAGATCAATGTTTGTCATAGCAAGCGATTTCGATAACAAATTCAACAAGTATTTGCCAGTATCAAGTTCACGTGTACCGGTTCGCTCTAAGTTCACGTGCAACGGTTACACGTGAACTTAGATATTAACAAACACTTGTTCACTTTGTTTCTGACTTAACTGGCTACCAAATTTAGTAACAAATCGTTGGGTAACAGTTACACGTGAACTTAAGTATTAACAAACACGTGTTCACTTTGTTATTGACTTAACTTTGCTCCCAAATTTGGTAACAACCTGTTCACGTGTAAGCGTCACTGGTTGTGCACGTGTAACCGTCACTAACTTGATATTAATAACAAGTGTTCGTTAATATCAAGTGAAGCCCGAACTCATAGAAAATTAAGATCGCACGGGTCTCACTTTCGTATGGGAGCTAGGTGCCCCATGTTTTTATGATTGCGATAATACAACTGGTTGCTCATTGGCATGCTATCTCAAGTGGAACTCACTCAACAATATTGTTTCAACATGCCAAAAATCCAACCTTAAAGAAGAGTTTCAATCGTCGAAGCGACATTAGTCTTGTGATACCAAAACACATGATTGAGTGTTAAAGGGGTACAATGAGAAAGATAGAAAAACTTGGAGACATGAACAAAAAAAAAAGCAAGCAACAATAATTAGGCTTTTCACACACGAGATTCCAATTGGTGTCTTAGGGCATATGCGTTGCCCTAAGATTTTAAAGAGTTTTAGACTACTCACTCCATCCATGGGTAGGTGGTGTATATATTTGATCAAATTCAATACTTTTAAAGTTTCACCAAATGTACAAATGATAAACTAACAACTACAATATTATATAAATATATGTTGAATATAAGTTTGACCAAATATATAAATGAAATACTGACAAGTACAGTATTATATAAATATTGGTTTTCAATGATAAAACTTCATATTTTTGTATATATATATATATATATATAGTGGTCAAATTTATAAAGTATTGACGTTTTTACCAATTTAGATGTCACATATTTAGGGACATAGGAGTAATAGGCACAAGGAAATTAGGAGAAAAAAATCCGGTGCAACTTCCTAACTTGTATTGTAGGACCCACTTTAGAACCTCACCCTTGGACCTCTTACAAGAGCTATCTATATATCTTGTAAAGCAATCTATCTCAACATGCAATCTATTCACATCATTCATCTTTTCTAATTATTCAATTGTCCACCTCATAAATCCTGCAATAATATAATTGTCCAACTCATACAAGTAACATTCATTAGCATCTTTTATCTTATCCATCCAAAATGTAATAACATAATTAAATTATACGCAACTCGGACATCACAATTCTTATTCTTCATAAACGTTTCGACCATCTATATATCTCCACTACTATTTATATTTATATTATTATTACTAATAAACAAGCAAACATGGCAGGAAAATCAAATCTCGACCGTCCATGCAAACAGATCAAACGACCCTCATACATTTGGTCTCCCCACCCCTCTTCAATTCCTCACATCACGCCTGTCATATATACACACAAATTTCCCTCACATCACGCCTGCCATATACTATGCACACAAGAAAACAATAAGTGCCCGCACCCAACACAGTCCGAAATTACAGGGGATAACAATCGCCCTTTGCCATTTGAGTTTCACCCAACACAGTGACCAAGCACACGACGGCGACGAGCAGGAGGGTCAAGCACACGACGGCGACAAGCAGAACGTCCACTCCCAGGCTCGCCGTCTGAGTTCCCTGCCACACGTCCCATCGACGAGCAGGAGGACCACGAACAGGACGCCGACCAACAGGACGACCTCTCCCAGGCTGGGTCCACTACCTTGGCTACACCCTTGCATTGCCGCTCCAAAGAGGCCGCACAGTTCAGGTGGCGATCATGTCAAATCCACCACACCAGCGTCTCGCAACATCTGTGCCGCGTAACGAAAATTCAGGTTAGAACACAATAAATGTAATGAAAATTTGAACGCTTGATTTACACACATTTCATTTTTTTCTCATTCGGTAAAACATGTACGAGGAGATCTTGGAGAATCTAATCTTGTACGTGCTGCTCTTGGAGATGCGAACGATGTCTTGTGTCCTCTCGTCTTTCCCCTAGCCCGATGGTGAGCACCTCCATTCAACGGTGACTCGGCTGGCGCCAAAACACAACAGCAGGTATGCAGTTCGTCCCTCCCCTTTTGTTCTTCTCCTCCAGTCCATGCTGCTATCCCCTTTCAACGCAATGATTGAGCACATGCAAAATCTCGTTGTCCAATTCATTTTGTACTACTATCTGCTGCTGACAAGACATTGCTAGATTTCATGAAATTAGGTGATTATATATTATATAGTGTTGAAGGCCAAATTTGGCTCATTGTCGGAGTTTCTGTTCTGGGAAGCAAATGTATCAAATCGGAAGAATGGACTGAAACGGTGCCACGACAACTTGGAAGCATCGGGCGCACGGGGAAGCCACGGCAGAGAAATCGGTGGAGTGATTGTCGTGGCAGCTGCGAGCGCATGGCGGAGAACCTTGTTCCTTCAGGTTCACGGCAGAGAAATCAAGGAAAACGCTGCAGCGGCAGTGGCTAATGGCACCGTGTGCAGGACAAGTACCCGGATCGGAGTCGCGGCATGAGAAAGAGCAAGAACATTGCCGTGTCAGCTCGGTATCAAGGAAAGCGACGGCAATGCGGTACAGCAGGGCAGTTGCGCTGGTTGATGACCAATTTTGGGTCAAAAGAAATCATATGACGAAACAGACTGCAACTAGTACATGTACTAGTCAATTTCAGAATTTCAGCCAAATAGGACGAAACAGAGCCTAACTAGTACCAGTAGAGTTCAGAATTTCAGCCAAAACTACAAATCGTAAAACATACGTCAACTAGTACATGTACTAGTCGCATGCTGCAAAAGGTCTCAACATGGAAAAATCGGGTCCAATCCGAACTGTTTTGTTTACGAGCCCAGATGAGTGGTCAAGATGGCGTCAAATGGAAAAACGCAAAATATGAAAGTTCTTCGTTTTTTCGAGACGAACAACTTTGTCTTCTACGGGATTGTGATCCGAGGTCGTTTACTGCCTCAAAAACGACCCGCAAGGTACAGTCAGGTTTTAGATCGAACAGTTTTGGAAAGTTCGGACCAAACCATCCGAATTGTACCCAAATTAGGGTTTTGGACATGAATCCAAGCTCTTTCCTTGCACGGGAAGTCCAGCCGCCCCTTATATGCACGAGGGGTGACGGCCGATTGATCCAACACCAATCAAACAAACACATCTAATACTTTTTGTGTTCATCTACTTTTTCTCCCTCTCCCCTTGTATTTTTCTTCTCGTTCTTCAAGATTGGAGGCTGCGAATCCACGAGGCTCTAGGGGCGGTCAGGCCGACCTAGGGCAGCCCATAGCCGCCGCGAGCCCTGACGGGGTCCCTCCCGGGCGAGCGGGGTTTCGGGTGCCAAAAGCGCCCGCCGGATTGTCTTGCGTATCGCGCTTCTGGCGAGCCTCCCGCGGAGTGAGTTGCGGAGCATCTCCCTCGGCGCCGCGGGTACACGTGACGTGTTCGTGTGTCAACACACTTTTTGGCGACTCCGCTAGGGACGAAGCGAACGGTCTCCAGCCGTTCTTGCTACGAGGAGCGCATCAAGTGACTGCAATCTACATCGGTAACATGAATTCACAATTTCCTTATGTAGACACTAATTACTCCTATGTTGATGTTGCTAGATCCTTTGATGTGAGTAATGTATCGGCTAGCCCTAGTTCTTAATATGTGCAAAGGCCGATGCAAAATAATCTCCATGCTTCAAATTCTTATAATATTAGCAGCATACAGCATATATATTCGCATTCTCATGCATCGGCTGCCCCATATCTTAGGCCGATGAGTAACGTGGGTTATTCGACAGATCAGTATGAGATACCTCACGGGCTGGAGGATGTCTCACGGTTTTATCCATCGGCTGCCGACTCGCAGTATGCGGGGTCGTCCCCGGACAGGCCGATGGATGGGGGAATCGGCTATGCTGGTACCAGCGACTTGGCCGGTTACTCCCAGCCGACCTATACTGTGCCTCATGTAACTACCTATTCGTCACCTTATGTTGCTAACGATATTCGCGATTCGGCTCACCTTCACGGATTTGGCCGAACTAGTGATGATTCTGCAGGAACCCATGTGCCAGCTTATAACAATGTGGCGTATGATACTTCCCCTGCACAATTACAAAATTTCGGCAACTCATGGCCGAAAGACACTGAAAGAGTCGGGGGCAATCTCGCCTTATAGAGGCTAACACCGGTGACTTCACTACACCAACGTTCGAGCAATTATCAGACGAGCAGCGTCAAGGCTATGAAGTTATCAGGAGGAAGCGCAAAGAGGAGTTCGAAGCGCTCAAGAAAAAGCGTGATGAGGAAGATTTGCAGATGTTTTACGCAACTCTTAAGAAAGATATTCCAGCATCTATTCCTCCACGCGACAATCAAGTTGAAACCTTGGCAGTGCTAAGGCAAGAAGAAGAAGCTTTGCAAACTGATATAATACATGAAGAAAATAAGATTGATTCGGAAAGTATGGTTACTTTGGTTGTTGAAGCCGAACCAAGTAGTACATGTGCCGAATCTACTAAATTGAAAGAAGCAAGCTTCGTTGAACAAGAGCATGGCGAGCTTAGCAAAACAGCCGTGCTTGACTTTTCTGGATGCGAGGGAGTTTACATACTACCCAGCAGGTTCCGTGCCGAAGATGATGAGCATCAAGAACAAGAAGACACAGCCGAACAATGTTCGGTTAATGATGAACATCTAGAGCCAGAAAGCGAAGCCGAACAATGTTCGGTTGGCAAGGAGCGTCCAGGAGACGCGGCACGAGATCCAGAAGAGGAAGACAAGGCGTTGGAGAGTTATTCAGAGGTGGAGCAAAGCATTGTTCCTGTTGTGCCAGCATCACATTCTCCCAGCGTCTTCGGAGAGGTACGCCTAGCCGACAATTTACTTATCTTTAGATTTGGTCATAATCATATTATTGATGCATTTTCCAACACGATTTTAATTAATATTGAAAGACCAGTCGAGATAAGTAATTTGTTTGCTAGGAATAGTCTTGTCACTAGTTATGCCGGTCAACATATCATACCCTTCAAAGAGGCTAATAGTGGCAATTTATCGCAATCAAAGTTGTTCCCATCATGTCGGCTAAGCTTTATATTCATATGGGCAGCTTTGCTTGTTTCCTGCATGGCTAACATTTGGTCTCGTATGAGACATATATTTTGTAACTATTTTGGTTGCAGAAACAAAAAGCTAGGCGTGAAGTCCTTCAACATAGCCGATTCAGAAAAATCGGAAACGGAGGGCAAAAGACGATGCATAGCCGAGTTGGATGACTTTAAGCCGGCACCACTCGGTTTATCAATTCCAAAGCCGGTATCCCAATATCGGCTAAGGAACGAACAGTGTACCATCAGTCCGGGCATGGGTGATCACAGTGTCGGTGCATCGCCGACTAATCCAATTATCATAGAAGATGACCATGTCGAGCCGTCAAGACAAGAGCGAATGCTTAATTCGTTCACGCAGAACATCAAAGACTGCGATGTGTTTCATGATGCACAATCGGCCTTCGAAGGACGATTGGAATTTGTTGAAGGACAAGCTGATAGCCAGCCGGCTAATATTAATCTTGATGGTGATCACGTGTTGACTCGGCTGCCTCAAGCCGGTTCATCCCAAGACGGACGGGTATATACTGAAGATGATGGGATCGATTCGTCAAGCAAAGAAATTTTCCAAGATGGTAATCCTGAAGATGAACGTTCCGTCAAAGCTCCAACAAGGACGCCTAACACTGGGGGGCGACAAGCATATTCAAAGACCGATGCCTGCAATGGTAGAAAGGACAAAGGCAGCGATAAGCATAGAAGGAGGAAATCTAAAGTGACCTTCGCTCAATTATTAGAGAAGTATCAGAAGATGAGCGAAGCAAAAAGTGCTTATCGGCCAGCTGAAGCAAAAGCATCGAAGTCACCCCCAGGACGTAAATCTGAAGACCGGAACTGGCAAAGGGAGAAGCCAGACATGCCGACTCCACGAACTTCTTTTGGGCTGCCAATTCCGAAGTTATCCATGTCTTCCCATGCTGGCTTATATTCATATCAATCACGGGACAGGTATGATTCACGGGCACACCATCAGTCTTATGAAAAATCACCTTGCCAAGTTTATGCAACTCCGAGAGAATCAACACGACAACCACATGCCAAAGACCAGCTCAATCAGGGGTCGGCCAGGAGCTCATGGAGGAAGAAGGAGGTGGTCAAGCAAATATACGTAGTGAAGAAAGATGGTCGCAAAGATGTTGTTTCAGACTCGACTCCAAGTAACCAAAAGCCAGCTGAGATGTTGGCTACAAAGGGCAAGGAAGTAAAGCGAGTAACCTTCAAGGACCCAATCATCGAGTCTGGACAAGTCAAGCCGGAAGTGTCCAAAGCTAAGAAAGAATTGCTAGTGCATAAAGTAAAATCACAACCGAGATACCCACTCGGCTTATCACATTGGCAAGAGTGGAAGGTGAAGCGGTTCAGAGCCGAAGAGTTGGAGAAGTTGAACATGGCGTGGGTTCCTAAAAGAAGCCCTCAAATCAAAAACGGTGCACCAGCTTCTGTTGCAAAGCTGACAAGAGTAAAAGAGGACAAGAAAAAAGTCGACAGGCGAAGCCGGCGATCTTCATCTCGCTATAGGAGACCTCAGACGGTGCGTCATCCATGTTCTTCAACTATATCATCAAAGTTAGCACCTCACAATTTATCCCCAGCCGAAACATCTGATCTATTTCGCTATTCACACTTTGGTGGACGAGTTCTCCAGGTCCTTCAAGTGAGGACGCACGGCCGATATTTGCATGTCGCCCTAAGAATGCATTGTGTCGGCAAAGTCGGCATCTGGCTAGAGGCACTCTTCATGGTTTTATCTCCTTCCTGGAAGCCGGTGCTTAGTTTTGCCAACGCTTATAAGGACGACTTGAGTATTAAGTCGGCTACTAGCAAAGGATCTAGTGCAAGCCGGATGGACAATTAGAAGAAATATGTTTTTCTTTATTTGCAGGATCCAAGTCAAAAGTTCAAGTGACGTAGAGCATGAGCATACTATAAAATATTAACGCACTGGCACACATGGCCGATGAAGTGTTGGCATCGACCTTAGCAGCATAATAGTGCAAGTTATTTTTAGGCAAGCAAGCTTTACCAAAAAACAGGGGGACATGTGTTGACGGCCAAATTTGGCTCATTGTCGGAGTTTCTGTTCTGCGAAGCAAATGTATCAAATAGGAAGAATGGACTGAAACGGTGTCACGACAACTTGGAAGCATCGGGCGCACAGGGAAGCCACGACAGAGAAATCGGTGGAGTGATTGTCGTGGCAGCTGCGAGCGCATGGTGGAGAACCTTGTTCCTTCAGGTCCACGGCAGAGAAATCAAGGAAAACGCTGCAGCGGCAGTGGCTAATGGCACCGTGTGCAGGACAAGTACCTGGATCGGAGTCGCGGCATGAGAAAGACCAAGAACATTGCCGTGTCAGCTCGGTATCAAGGAAAGCGACGGCAATGCGGTACAGCAGGGCAGTTGCGCTGGTTGATGACCAATTTTGAGTCAAAAGAAATCATATGACGAAACAGACCACAACTAGTACATGTACTAGTCAATTTCAGAATTTCGGCCAAATAGGACGAAACAGAGCCTAACTAGTACATGTACTAGTAGAGTTCAGAATTTCAGCCAAAACTACAAATCGTAAAACAGACGTCAACTAGTACATGTACTAGTCCCGTGCTGCAAAAGGTCTCAACATGGAAAAATCGGGTCCAATCCGAACTGTTTTGTTTACGAGCCCAGATGAGTGGTCAAGATGGCGTCAAATGGAAAAATGCAAAATATGAAAGTTCTTCGTTTTTTCGAGACGAACAACTTTGTCTTCTACGGAATGTTGATCCGAGGTCATTTACTGCCTCAAAAATGACCTGCAAGGTACAGTCAGGTTTTAGATCGAACAGTTTTGGAAAGTTCGGACCAAACCATCCGAATTGGACCCAAATTAGGGTTTTGGACGTGAATCCAAGCTCTTTCCTTGCACGGGAAGTCCAGCCACCCCTTATATGCATGAGGGGTGACGGCCGATTGATCCAACACCAATCGAACAAACACATCTAATACTTTTTCGTGTTCATCTACTTTTATCCCTCTCCCCCTTGTATTTTTCTTCTCGTTCTTCGTCGTTCTTCAAGATTGGAGGCTGCGAATCCACGAGGCTCTAGGGGCGGTCAGGCCGACCTAGGGCAGCCCATAGCCGCCGCGAGCCCTGACGGGTCCCTCCCGGGCGAGCGGGGTTTCAGGTGCCAAAAGCGCCCGCCGGATTGTCTTGCGTATCGCGCTTCCGGCGAGCCTCCCGCGGAGTGAGTTGCGGAGCATCTCCCTCGGCGCCGCGGGTACACGTGACGTGTTCGTGTGTCAACATATAGTATATGATATTTTGTTCCTGTTTCGTACATATAATGTTTGTATATGTAAATTATCTTTCCAGGAAGATGTTGATCTCGCCTTTCTTCCTCATTTCCCCCCCTATGTGCTCCCAATATCTCCGTTGGACACACTCCACTGTAAAAAAAAACATATATCAAATTGTGAAAGCGAATGGTTTTGCTACCCACGTGTACGCCATTTGAAATTCCTCTAACCCACATAATTTTCTTACTACGTTCATTCATGTGGTGATTGTTTGTGTTACGTGATTCGTAACAGATTTTAATTTCACGTGGTTCTTAGATGCAGCTTTTCCTAAACCTATATCACCTAAGGTTTATGTTCCTCCTGTAAAGTTCTCAAGTAGTATCGTCTGTGTGTTTCCTTTTTTACATGAACTGAAGATTAAAAAATTGCGGTTTACTTCAGCAATGTTTATCACAGTATGTCGCTACTTTCTAGACCACATTTACCACAAACATCGATCATGCGTCCCTACAAGGATCTGATGTTAAAACTACATTCCTCAAGTATTTCTTTGTTAATACAAGCATCTACTCGTGTTATACTGAATCTGCTACATGTCAAATATGTTGAATTATGTTTGCCTCAAGGATATTAGTTATTTGTACAATTTGGAATTTGTAACATTACTCCCATCAATGTTATAACTCAAATAACCTCCATGCCATCTCTTTAGTTTCAGAGAGGGATTATGCTAGCTATTCAGGAACAACTTCATTCTAAGGGAAGAACATGATTCTGCAGTCCTCCGAGGCTCCAACTATTATAAACTATGTCTTCTTACATTTTTTTCTCTTCCATCTACATCAGATTGTGTGACTAAAGGTCTAAGCTTTATTTTGTAAGCATGTATTTATTTGTATTATGTGGTCATTTTTGTGAATAAGCCATTCAATGTTTTGCTTTCTGATTTGTACGCAAACATGGTTAAACCGCATTAGTTGTCAATTTTGTTATTTTTCTTTTCTGTGTTTTTCATGAAATGTTGTATAAGCACAATCCAAAGTTTTAGTCACATCTTGCTCCCAGGTTGCTCAAGTTCCGTAACCTACTAATGCGCTATTCTCAACTAAAATCACTATGACTTCTTAACATCGGGTACATAACTGTAGCCTACTTATTACTTTATTTTAGAAAAAAGTCAAAAGCCCTGCTTTAAATTAATAAAGCAAGCGAGCCCTACTTATTACTAGATGAAACTGATGAGATGAACACTGATTAGGTATAGTATTCATGTAAGTGACATTTCCCAATTCCCAAGTACAGACCTCACATGAAGTTCATTTACCTTTTGTAACAAAAAAAATATCAATCAAGTGGCATAACGGATCTCAACAAATGATAGTGGGTGAAAGCTGTGTGAGATAAAGAAATATCTGCTAAGCTTGCATGAATGACATAGAGTTGAAATCTCAATAATATTGTAATCTTGAAATGCTGATCAGGTGCAGCAAAGCTTGCCTCATATTCAATTCTTCTGTTACTATCGAATATACACAGGAGTTGATGGAAATTCATATCTTCAATCTATCATTCAATTATTTCGTCACTAAAATGTTTAATATGAAAACTCCTATAAATATATTCCCAAAATAGACGGGCGCGGCAACGTGCGCCAACATGATCTAGTGTTAAATTGTACCTGCCGAGCAGTTTCCCCAAGCAAAGAAAGATCGCAATACCATTGTATCATGTAAATTCTAAATTGTACCAACAGTACATGTTATGAGACTATACAATACAAGCAGTCACACATGATAAAAAATAACAAATCTTAGCAGTCATACTCTACGACAATTCTAAGTAATACAAGACATATCCAACCAAACAGATCTTACAGCTCTAACTGACACTGAATATGACTATTATATGCATGTTAAAACGTGTATATGGGTCAGCTAGGATTGGGTTTGTACCATCATTATAACCTTCGTAACAGCATCAGACACAACCTTGTGAACAAAGTATTCTAGGTACATTCAAAACACTCCTTGTATTGATGAAAAGTTGATAACACACAACAAACACAATATTAGGGCCACGGTCGATAACAAATGGCAAATTCAAAGATCCATACAACATACTAGTTGAATTTTGGCGTGGCGTGACTTGTTTTGTATTTTCTTTTTCTTTTGTTCGGCAAAATGTTAGCCAAAATTGAAGTGTTCGAACATTTTTTTTTGGTATGAATAGACAGCAATTTGTTTTGTGAGTTTTTTTTTTGATATATTGTGTAGGTTTTTTGATAGCCAAAATTGAAGTGTTCGGCAAAATGTTAGCCAAAATTGAAGTGTTCGCCACGCTTGGTTACATTTTTTGTGTTTATTTGTTTTTATTCGGCCAAATGTTTGCTAAACTTGAATGTCCAAACATGTTTTTATTTTGCTACGAATAGTTAGCATTTTTTTCCGTGGGCATTTTTTGATATATTTTATGGAATATTCAAATGTTTGGTGGTGCCAAATGTTCAATCGTGTTTGTATTTTACCGTCATTATTTAATTGAAATTAGAAAAATTACTTTGAATATGATTTGACATCAGGGAAAAGTTTGTTCGTATGGCGTCGAAATACTGGGCAAATTGTAATGTGAAAAAATATTTGTATTTTGCTATATGTGCATAGAGTTTTTTCTTTTAGCATTTTCGATATATTTTATTGAATGTCGGAATATTTGCCCAATTGTAGACCAAATTGGAATTTGGAAATATTTTTTTATTTTGGTATGAGTAGGTAGCATTTTTTTGTGAGCATTTTTTTAATATTTTGTGCTATATTCAAATATTTGGTAGATTGAAATGTTAGAGCATGGTTGTATTTCAGTGTCAATATCTAATTGAAATTAGAGGAAATGCATTTGAATTACCTCTGAATGGTGGCAAAATTTGCGTATTCGAAATTACATGTTTGCATTTCAGTGGCAAAATTTAATTGAGATTAGGAGAAATGCATGAGAAATTCATAATTAGGGAGTTTGTTTTGTGGAATTCAACTCCATCTAATTGTCCATATAATTGGAGCAAGTGTTTTTCTTTTCGTATTTTTAAATTTTGGCCAAATTAAATTGTTTTTGTTCATATAGTGTAGAATTTTGTTGCGTCGGCACGGCGCGTCCTTGCTGAATTTTGTAGGCATTTGTTAGTTTGTATTTTTTCATAAATTTGTAAAATGATTCCATAGTTAGAGAATATGTATTTTGTTGTAGTTCGAAATGTCGAAATCCGTTGAAATTTGATATGTAGAGTGTCTCCAAATACGCAGCGATTTAAATTGTTTGAACAATTTTTGTAGTTTGCCGTAAATTTTCATTTTAACTCTGTAGTTAGAGAATGCATGGTATGAACATTTATTAAATTGAACTCCATGTAATTTGAAGAAGTCCATTTGGATGTTTTTCCAAATATTAAGCAATTTGTACAGTGCGCGAGCGCTCTCAGTGCGAGAAACGACACTGCTTTCGGCGCGGTGGCACGCCGCACCCTTGGTGAGAAATTACTGTGTGGGTTTGTTTCCCTGTTTAAGTCAGATGGTACTTTTGTAGTTTTGCTTTTTAAAATGGATCTTGTGTTATAGGCGACGTGACTTACAGTGAAAACAAAATGCAAATTTGTTATAGGCGATCTGACTTACAGTGAAAACAAAATGCAAATTTCTTTTAATAATGTAAGTATTTGATCTATTTACTACCTTCTACTGCACAAAGTACAACACATTCAAATTCTAACCAGATTGATAAATCTCTCGAAATCACGTTAACAAAAACATCAATGCAGTTCACCTGATAGGGAAACATATAAAAAATGCAGCTTATAACTTATGGGGATATCTGTTCTTACCAGTGATTTATGCAAAATCCACTAAAATATGCCTTTTGAACTGTGAAGTGGCAGAAAAATCAGGGAACAGAGACTCCTATTTGAACAAATCGAGGGCATGAGGCGCCACGCCAGGTTGAACAAAAACTGAAGATTTGCTTCAACTACACTGGTTGGCCTTGGGAGTCTAGGAGGATTGTTGTAATCATCTGTGCCTTTGAAGATCTTATTGTCTTTAAGAAGGATAGACATGACACGTCCTTTTCCAAGTTTGATGTATTCAATCGTGAAGAACGGATGATCAGATCGAAGTATGCTTGTGAAGGTCCATCTATCCTCTCTTTTGTAAAGTCAGATCCAGTGGTCATTTGTGTCTTGAGCTTTTTGTATCGCCTTGTGTACATCTTGCTAGCTTCTGTTTGCCGATGAGTTGAAGCTTGAATACAAATGCGGTTGGCCTAGTTGGCATGTTGGATACAAAGCATTGTACATGAAAATAACAGTATGAAATAGAACCTAAAATGTATGACAGAGTTAACAACACGTTGGCTTCATGTATCACAAGAGAAGCCTACAGGCTGAAAGTAGTATCTTGCACTTCCAAATAAATGAATGAAATGGGACTGTTTCTCTTATATAGAGGGATGGTGTGGTTGGTAAATTTTTTAAGGGGTGATCACAACATCTTTAAATTAGAAGTTACAAAAAGGATTACCAAGAAAGTTTGTGATCATTTAATTCATATTGATTAATTGTATTAAGTGGCTGTATTTTCTTGTCTTTAATTGGTGTGTGTGTGTGAGTAGAACCTGATGCATCTTGGATGTCATTGAGGATGTTCTCAACATTGTAAATTGTTTGGCACAAAGATTTGTGGGAACTAATAGTAAAGATTATTTAAATCTTTCACAGTATTTTCTTACATTATATTTTAGGTGAAAACCCAAAGTAAGGTGAGGTACCAAATGGTCCAGAAATACTTTGGCTCTATTGTATATCCTCAGGCAAAGCTAGTACATACCGTACAAACTATAGGAGGAGGCATCCATATTGATCCTCTTTACCTTCTGCAATAAATATGAGAACTCCGATCGAAAAGAAAGATCTTGAGACTTTGGATCATTTGATAGTTCATCTTACTACTGGAAGCCAAAATTCATGCAGTCAGATTGAGCAATTAGGTCAAGACACTAATCTATAGAATTTAGCTGATCTGGTCGTATTTGCACAGAAACACAAAGCAGAATGAAGCTATAAAAGGGACTCGCGTGAATACTCGAACAAAACACGGACATAGAAGTTCATAAACACAGAGAGAGAACGGGCACAATATATCTCCTGTATCGATTTGCATGGCTCTGGTGTAAAGAGAAAATGGTAAGCACATCAAGTAACATATGTTTTACACGATAGCATTTAAAGTAGCTCCCATCAAATATTACTACATTAGAACTGTAGACCTGGATGATACGTCATACAATTCAAGACTATACTTTTAGTAGGATCTCAACATTCACAAAAGCTCTCTTGTGCGACATGAACCACGACATTGAACCTAAAATCTTATTTATCGGCAAATGACTCCTTAAATGCTAATGAAAGAGAATAAATACCGTGCAACAGGGAACTTTAGAAAAAAACATGTAACATAAAGATTAGTGCCAATGAACTTGGACTTGCTGAGTAAATATAATTGCCCATAATATGTAGAATGTCATGCAATGAAAATCAACCCAGAATGGTATAGGTCCTCCACAAAAAAAACGTCCATTTATTGACCTATAAGTGGAGAGGGGGTACTGAAGAGGACATAGAATTTTCATGCAATGGTAGCTTCAAATGAGCATACTTATCATGACCACCGAGTTCAAAAATTATAGCCTACATCAAGTTGAATAAAAAACAACTAACATACAAACTGTTCAACCATTGGTCATATAATTGATAAAAAAGTAAGCACATTATTCAGTGCATGTAGTGTATATATCACTATTTATACATTACAATAGGAAATTCATTTAATCATTACTGATGCCTAGTGGCAGCCATGCTACAATCCTATGCCACAGTGGGGATACCAATTTTATCTCTTCAATCCTGAGCTCAAGCTCCATAGCACAGATTTTCTATATCGCTATATGGTAGCTGCAGTCACTAAAACAAAATCCATGGATCATCTGTCAAACTGATACCAAAGAAATTTCTTTAACCATGTGAAGCTAAACTTTTTAATTTAACAAACAACATCAGTAACATTATTTGAACAGAAAAGCTGCATAAAATGAATCACCTACCTCCAAACCACCTTCCTGTTACTCTTCTCCTTGCTAAAATTCATGTCAAAGCTGCAAAACAGCAGGTACAGATTATTAACATCAGCAGTTTTAAAGCTAAATCATATGGAGTATATGACCATAAAAAAAAAGCCAATACACATCCAAATATATATGCAGATCTTGAGTACATGAGCACAAAGATGGCTCCAATCTGTATGCATGGTCCAAGAGAAACGGCCATCACAGAGCACGAGGGACAACGAATCACCTTGAACAGAGAAGGAGAACCGATGAAGGGGATCATGTAGGAGCTGGTCGTTTGGGCCTCTTCTCTCTATTGTCATCCAGATGCAGTTTTGAGCAGCATCAGCACGAGGGGAAGGGAGCTGTAGCCGGGCTTGCCCCATGAGGAGAAGAAAGCTACAGCTGAGCCGCCTTCTTCTGCCGTACCTCTACGGGCCATGCCGTCGCTGGGACTGCGCGCTGAGGCTGCAGCAGACGGGCTCCTCGCCGTCCTTGGCGGGCTGCACGTGCGGCGCCGCAGCGGGCAGTCATCCTGGACGCGAACGCGGACCTCGCCGGAGCTCCTGCACGTCACCCCGCACGCACTAGTAGGAAACTAGCTATGGGTGGAACCACTTTTTGCGGCGCACCAAAAATGGTGCAGCACAGAAAATTTTTCTGTGGCGCATTGTTTTGCATGCGCCACAGAAATTTGGAATTCTGTGGCGCACGAAAACCACATGCGCCACAGAAAGCATTTCTGTGCACCATGCGCCACAGAAAGGCACGTGCACCATGCGCCACAGAAATGTGCCTTTCTGTGGCGCATGTAGAATGTGCGCCACAGAAATGTGCCTTTCTGTGGCGCATGGGGTGGGATGCGCCACAGAATGTGTCCTTTCTGTGACGCATGAGGCCATGTGCCACAGAAATCAGCAATTCTGTGGCGCACCAGGGCCCATGCGCCACAGATTTTTTTTGAAATCAGATTCCACCCCCCCCCCCCCCGTGGATCGCCATTTTAGTCTTTACAAAAACTGAAAGAAAATGTTAAAACCTTCAAAAAATAAAATCCTTTGAGATCTAGTTAGGTTTTAGTGTCTAGTTTGTATAGAAATTTTAAAATATGAATTTTGACCTTTTTTGCAAAAACCAGAAAAAAAAGTAAAACGGGCATAACTTTTGCATACGACGTCGAAAAAATGCGTTTAATATACCAAAAAAACTAGAGAAAAATTCGGGTTCGATCCCACCCGGGTCAGCAATTCTCAGATTCTCCAAATTCAAAATGAAAAAGTTATTTCAAACAGAAGATTTTTTCTACAAAATAAAAAAAATTCAAAAAATTCAAATTTTTTGGATTTTGAATTTTTGTGTTTTTTGAAGTTTTCTGGTTTTTTGAATTTTTTTGGGATTTTTTGAATTTTTTGAATTTTTTGAACTTCCTTTTGAAACTTTTGAAGTTTTTGATTTTTTTGATAATACAGACATAAGAGGGTTGGATAGTACACACATAAGAGGGTTGATATACACACATAATAGGGTTGGATAATACACACATAAGAGGGTTGATATACACACATAAGAGGATTGATACGATACTATTATCAATAAGAACTTGAGTAGCATAAGGGTAGCTGAATTGAATAGAACTTAGAAGTTAAGCGTGCTTTGGCTGGAGCAATCTAAGGATGGGTGACCTGCTGGGAAGTCATCATTTGAGATATGCTTGGAGTGTTAAAAATGTTCAAAAAATTCAAATATATAGGGTTTTCCAATTTTTTCATTTTCTGATTTTTTTGAATTTTTTTGAATTTTTTTATTTTTTTTGAATTTTTGGAGAATTCAGATCTAGATCTGGCCGCCCTTTTTTTAAAATTCAAAAAAAAATTCTGTGGCGCATGGGGTAGTGGTGCGCCACAGAATTGTGGCTTTCTATGGCGCATCTGGGGGGTGCGCCACAGAATTGTGGTTTTCTGTGGCGCATCTGGGGGTGCGCCACAGAATTAAAATTTAGTGGCGAGCTAACTGTGGCGCACCCACCATGCGCCACAGATAGCCTGTTTCCTAGTAGTGCCGCCAGGAGGCGTCCGCCGCTCTCTACCTCCTCCTGCAGCCTCGTCCGCCGCCGCTGCTCCTCGATCTTATCAGCCGCCGCTCCTTCCCCTCCTCCTCTGGCCGCAGGCTCTGTTCGGCAGCGTGTGCATCAGGGCTGTGGCCCTCTCCGTCTTCGCCGCCGTGGCGGCCACGGCCGACCTTGCGTGCAGGGCGCCCGCGCGCCGGACCCATCCGCGTCCTTCTCCGGCCGCTGGCTCGCAGCCAAGGAAGCACGGTGGAGCGGCGCCGTCACCAAACCCTAACCCTCGGGTTTGGGTTGCGCACAGACGCATCAGGCGAGGAGGAGCGAATCGCCGGGGTAGGAATAGAGAGGGCGGCGAGGCGTGTGGTTTGCGCCACAGCACGGCGGCGGAGGTGGCCGGACGACGCCGGAATCGATGGGCGACGGCGGCGGCGGCCAGCGCCGCGGGTTCGCGGGAGAGAGGAGAGGAGTGGAGCGTGTGGGAGGGTGGGAGGGCGTTTTCGTAAAATGTGGGAGCTTGAGGCCCCTGAGTTTTCCGCAATTTGCAGTTAGGTCCACGTCTTCGTAAAATAGTGGACCGCGGAGCACGCGCTGGATTTGTGAAGGACCTTTTTGCAATTGTCCCGCGGAGATGTTTATCTGCCCGTCGGATCGAAGCGCTGT
Organism: Poa pratensis; assembly: GCA_947311845.1. Lineage (NCBI taxonomy): Eukaryota > Viridiplantae > Streptophyta > Magnoliopsida > Poales > Poaceae > Poa > Poa pratensis. Next base: position 5,249,311 of record CAMZMU010000074.1, on the reverse strand, counting down.
AATCTACAGTAACTACTGTAGCTAGCTACAGTCGCCGGTGGCTGTGGCGGTGAGAAAGTGTTTGTCTTTCATATAGTTAGAGATGTGCATTCACACACATTAACTGATTTAGGCGACCAACTTTAGGCGATAGTTAAAAGCATACTATGCTAATAAACATTCATCAATACTTTTATCTGCAGCACCGCTGCGACCAGCTTTAGGCGATATTACAAATGTATGCTTCCGTCATTCAGATTCTACACAACATAAGTTGAGACACCATTTGTGTTCGAACTTTCCTATCCACATAATTACAATAATCTGTTTTTATGTAATCCTAGCAAACGTTCATCATTGGAGACGATTCAAATAAGTGTTCCTGCAGAGACTGGTATGCAAATATGGACCCTGAAAAAAAAGAGGCATATCTGAAAAGGAGACGTGAGAGCTATTGTGATAATGTAAGAGAGGTAGGGTTTGGGGAAATACCACACACGGCGTATAGCACGCGGGGCTCCGGTTTATATAATGTGCAAAGCACTTAGGGTTACATCAAGATACAATCACAGCCATCCATCACAGCTAGCTAATCTAGGGTTAGGAAAACAAAGTCTAATACCCCCCCCCCCCCGGCAGTTGCGGCGGGAGTTTTACAGACGCAAAGACAGGAGCGAAACTCTAAAAATAAAGGAGAAGCTAGACCCTTAGTCATAATGTCAGCAAACTGATGGCTTGATGGAACATGAAGAACACGAACTTCACCTAGCGAGACCTTCTCCCGGACGAAGTGGATGTCGATCTCTATATGCTTGGTTCGTTGGTGCTGTACCGGATTAGAGGACATATACACAGCAGAAACATTGTCACAGTAGACAACGGTGGCGGAGGAGAGTGGTCGATGTAGCTCACCAAGTAGTTGCCGCAGCCAGCAACACTCAGCGACAGCCTGAGCAACAGCCCGATACTCCGCTTCGGCACTCGAACGAGAGACGGTAGTCTGTCGCTTTGAAGACCAGGAGATCAAGTTATCGCCCTAGTAGACACAATACCCGGACGTAGAGCGTCGAGAATCAGGACAGCCAGCCCAATCCGCGTCGGAGTAGGCGGTGAGAGCCGTCGATGAAGAGGAGCAAAGGTGAGACCAAAGTCCAACGTGCCTTTCACATAGCGGAGAATGCGCTTGATGAAGGTTAGATGAGACTCACGAGGATCATGCATATGCAAGCAGACCTGCTGGACAACATACGCTAGATCAGGACGCGTCAAGGTCAAATACTGCAGGCACCGGCGAGGCTTCTGTACTCTGACGGGTTGTCAACTGGAGATCCATCAGTCGCAGAAAGCTTGGCGCTGGTATCAACTGGAGTAGTGGTGGAGTGGCACTCCGACATGCCGGCGCGCCGAAGAAGGTTGACGACATACTGGCGCTGGGACAGAAAGAGACCAGCAGAGCTGCGCTGGACCGAGATCCCCAAGAAGAAGGACAAATCCCCAAGGTCTTTCATGGCGAACTCAGCATGTAGCAGCTGGGTGAGACGGTGCAACATGGCCGGCGAGGAGGTGGTGATGATGATATCGTCCACGTAGAGCAGAACATAGGCAAGGTCTATGCCGTCGCGCAGAACAAACCGAGAGGTGTTCGAGACTGCAGCGGAGAAGTGCAACTGCCGAAGGTAGGACGCAAAGCGTTGATACCAAGCACGTGGAGCCTGCTTCAAGCCGTAGAGGGAGCGGTGAAGTCAACAAACATGATCTGGCTGATCAGGATCAACAAAACCAGAGGGCTGCTGACAGTACACCACTTCGTCAATCTTGCCATTCAGAAAAGCATTCTTCACATCAAGTTGCCGGATGGGCCAGCCAGAGGACACGGCAATACTGAGAACGAGACGGATCGTAGCTGGTTTTACCACAGGACTGAAGGTCTCATCGTAGTCAATGCCAGCCTGTTCAGAGAAACCACGAACCACCCAACAGGCCTTGTAGCGAGCAAGAGAACCATCCGAGTGGAACTTGTGACGGAAGATCCACTTTCCAGAAACGATGTTTGCTCCAGGAGGACGAGGCACAAGCGACCAAGTGCCATTGTCAACAAGAGCACAAAACTCGTCAGTCATAGCAGCGAGCCAAAGAGGATCCTGAAGCGCTGTTTTGTACGTCTTGGGCACAGGGGAGACAGGCGTGACGGTAGCCGTCAAGTTGAGACGTTCCCGGGAACCCTTGGCGATGCCACACTTGGCACGGGTGCGCATAGGATGCGGACCAGGGGACGGCCGTGGAACGGCGCATCGTCAGGTGACGAGGCGAGGTCGGGGATGTCAACAAACGGGGGTACCCAGTCGGGGGTCGCGGCTGCAAACCGTGGCGAGGACGGTGCAGCAGGCGAGGACCGTGGCGTGGTCGGTGTAGCAGGCGAGGACGGTGACGATCGTGGCGAGGATGGTGGCGTAGACGCGGGCGTCGCAGGAGACACGGGGGAGCAGTAGCCGAGGGAGACCGTTGCACGGCAGGAGAGGCTGCCGTGTTAGACGATACGCCTGCCGGGGACGCGGTGGCAGCCGACCGGGAGGCTGCGGCAGCGCGTCGAGGGGCGTCGACAAAGAAAAACTCTGCCGCAGCAGAGCTCGCGGCAGAGGACGGGGGAGGTCGACGGCATCGGCGACACACGGGCAGCGGTGGCCGGTGTAGGGCCGCAGGTGAGGAAGTCGAGGTCGGTCGGTGACGCTGATCCGTTGATGTAGGCGAACGGAAACACATCCTCGTCGAACACCACATGACGAGATATGATGAGCCGACGTGTCACGGGATCATAACACCAAAACCCCTTGTGCGAGGAGGTGTAGCCGAGGAAGATGCACGCAGTTGATCATTGGTGCAGCTTGTGAGGCGCCACGGCTGTCATGTTGGGGTAGCACAAACAGCCGAAGACGCGGAGATTGTCGTAGCAGGCACATTTGCCGTGGAGCCTCTCGTACGGCGTGGCTGAGCCGATGGTCTGGCAGGGGCGACGATTCAGCAAGTAGATAGCCGTGGAGAGTGCCTCGGCCCAGAACGGTGGAGCCATATGTGCCTGAAACATGAGAGTACGAATGGTGTCGTTGATGGTGCGAATAGCACGTTCGGCCTTGCCATTTTGCGGAGAAGTGTAGGGGCAAGACAAGCGAACACGAACACCATTAGTTAGATAGAAATTGCTCAGTTGGGTGTTAACAAACTCAGTGCCGTTGTCAGTTTGAATAGCACGAATAGAGGTGCTTAATTGCGTGTGAACATAGGAGAAAAAGTGTATAATTGTTTCATTAACACACGACTTTTGGCGAATAGGGAAAGCCCAATAATAATGTGAAAAATCATCAACAATCACAAGATAATATTTGTAACCAGAATTACTTAACACTGGAAATGTCCACAAATCACAATGCACTAGCTCAAAAGGAGCATGAGAAACCGACACTGATCGAGCAAACGGCAATCGAACATGTTTGCCAAGTTGACATGCATGACAAAGACCGCGCTGAGGTTTATTACACGAGATGACTGAATTATTTCTAAGGGAAGCCGTGGCGTCACGTCCAGGGTGACCTAACCGACGATGCCAAAGCTCCGAGGAGGCGACCGTCGACACCAACGCTGAGGGAGCGGCTGCCGAGGGGGTGACGGTGTAGAGATCACCATCACTATTGCATCGAATGATCACGCTCTTGGTGAGAAGATCCTTCACAGAAAAACCAAACACGTCAAATTCAATGGAACAAGAGTTGTCACGTGTAAATTTTCGAATAGAAAGAAGGTTTCGAATGAGAGATGGAACTAAAAGTACATCCTTAAGGAGAAAAGACGTGCCATTAGCGAAAATTTTGGAGTTCCCAGAACGGGAGATCGGCAAGGAGGTACCATTACCGACAGTAACAAAGTATGGTGTGGAAAGAGGAGTAGAGGCCAATATGTTACCATCATCCGATGTCATGTGCGAGGAGGCACCGGAGTCCATCACCCAACCACCGTTCTGGATCGCGAGGTTGTTTATGGCCGCGAGGAAGCCGGCCGTGTCCCAAGTTGGCGTGGACGGGGACTGCTGGACCGGGGCGGAGGTCGTGGTGATGTAGGCCTGTTGGGGACGAGGACCAAGGACGCCGGGGCCACCATAGGTGGCAGGGGCACAAGGCGTGGCGGCAGTGGGCGCCTGGCTGGGGCTGAAGCAGAACCAGGGCCCCTGCGGCGTAGGGGCGAAGCGCGGGGTGTTGGAGTAGTTTCCGCGGCGGTTTCCCTTGCCCTTGCCATTAGAGGTCTTGCCTTTGTTGCCGGAGTTGGAGGACTCCCCGCGACACGCAGTGCCAGAGCAGGGAGCGGGAGAGGTGGTGGCAGCGAGGGCAGAGACCTGCACGTTCCTGGCGGTGTGGCGATGCGCCTCTCCTCGAGCTGGAGTATGGAGCGCGCGACGAGGAAGGTGGGGAACGGCTTGGTGAGGTTGATGGCGGTTGCAGCGCCGGAGAAGCGCTCGTCAAGGCCGTGGATGACGTTGAGGACGAGCGCGCGATCCTCGACCTTGCAGTCCACGTCACGAAGAGCGTCGGTGAGGCGCTTGTTCTGCTGGCAGTAGGCGGTGACAGAGAGGTTGCCCTGCAGCAGACTATGGAACTCACCGAGGAGGTAGATCACGCGACTCTCCTTGTTGTCGTTGAAGAGGGTGGCGAGGGTGGTCCAGAGGTCGCTGGCGGTCTGGTCCGGTTCCATGACGAGCTCGAGGACGTCCTTCGAGACGGAGGAGTGAAGGGCCGAGAGGACGGCGTAGTCGTCCAGTGCCCATTGCGGATCATCGGGCTTGGCGACCTTGGTGGATTCGACGTGGGCGAGGAGGCCGTTCTTGCCGACGTGGGTGAGGAAGAACATCTTCCACTTGGAGTAGTTGGACGCGTCGAGCTCGATCGGGATCGGGGCACGGCCCGCAGACGCCGCAGGGGCGACGGCAGAGGAGGTGGCGGGCACCATGGCGAGGGTGAGTCTGGAGGAAGACATGGCGGCAGCGCAGCGGAGAGAAGCGGTGGCGGCGGCGCTAGAGAGCTAGGGTGGCGGCTTAGGGTTTAGGATCGGAAAAACCTGATACCATGTGATAATGTAAGAGAGGTAGGGTTTGGGGAAATACCACACACGGCGTATAGCACGCGGGGCTCCGGTTTATATAATGTGCAAGGCACTTAGGGTTACATCAAGATACAATCACAGCCGTCCATCACATCTAGCTAATCTAGGGTTAGGAAAACTAAGTCTAATAGCTATCTGATGATCCCGAAGAGCAAGTCTTGATGCCTGCACAAATAAACGGGATTAGGTTGAGACTCCAAGTGCAGAGTGTATAGTAAGTGGAAGACAGTTTTCCCCACGAGGGGTGACTCGAGGGTTTAATATCGAACTCTCGGGGAATCTGAAGTGGTAGATTTATCTTCTTATCCTTCTTTTGGTTACCTACAAAACAAGGTTAGATGTTTTGGTCCTCAACCTCACCTGTGGTTGTCAAGCACAAGGTGTAAGAATGATATCAGGATAGTTATGCAATGCAAACAAGAAATAAATATGCAATGATGGTGGATGCAATGTAAATGATATTTTTGGGTTTTTGAATGATGTATGCAAGATGAAAAGTATTTTTGTATTTTCGGATTTAATGATGGCTGAAAATAGAAAAGTGGTATATGGTGTTGGAAAGGTGTTTCTTATGATTAAAAATGGACTGGGGTTCATGGTTTCACAAATGCACTCTCTCTTTATAAAGTGGTAGACAATGGAACACACACAGTTAACATATGAGATTGCAACACAGGGTTTGATAACAAGTTACTTAGATATATGGGCATCACGTCCTAACATAGAGATCTTTTGGTTATTAACCTCTCTTATACTCCACCAAGATGCGAACTAAATCATAACACCTCAGTAATTAAGATAACTCAGAGTATAGCATTAAGTATCATGACATGAAGTGAAAATAAGAACATGCTAGATCTAGTCATGGAGTAGTGGCAATGGTCACGCCCACATCCCCGGTAGCATGGTATTTTAGTTTATCCCTAGTGAGGTAACAAAGTAAGGTAAAGATACCAAAGTGGATCGCAGAACTTTCTCTCACGTTCACTGCACTAGCCACCCCCGTTACTCCAACTAATGCACACGTTCCCCCACACACGCTCTCATAAACATGCTTGATCAAAACAAGTAGACAAGAACGGGGTACATAATATGCATCTATACTCATAACTGAAACAAACATTGCAATCTCAAACATATATTAACTCATAAAGATCCACCACAAAGGTATTACAACGGTGACCGTAATCATGTTCAGCAGCTCATACGGTGCTAATTAGTGAAGCTCAAGAGAGGAGAGATACATAAGTTACTTCCACAAACCCATAGTCCAGAGGTGGACTACTCCCTCTTCATCATGGAGACGGTGGAGAAGTCGATGGAGAAGATGGAGACCACGCCGGCAGCGCCCCGCCGGAGTTTTCCCCCTCCAATCTGCAGCTCCTGATCTCCGTTTCGGTGTTTCTGTGTTTGTGCGGCGCTCCTTCCAGAGAACGTCGGGGGACCTTTTTTATAGGCGTTTTTAGGTCAAGACGATGTCGGTGGAGAAAGATCGACGGCAACGGAGCCACGAGGCCCAAACGGGTGGGTCCCACGCCCAGTACCTGGCCGCGTGGGCCCTCGTTTGGCCCTCGGCCTCCGTTTGCTCGCTTCCTTCCGTAGTCTTCTTCCTTCCAAATATTGACGCCCGTAAATTTCCAGGTGATTTCGTTGACGTTTGGGTCCCTGAAACATTAAAATAAAAACTAGGGTTTTCTGCCTGTGCAGGGTTAATTCCATAAAAATAGGAAATATGAGATATTCCAAAATCATGATAAAACATTGATATAACCCTTATATGATGCAAATATGATTGGAATATAAGCAATTAAAGTGCAAAGTTCATGTATGCATTTTACATGCATCAACATCCCCAAGCTTAATCCATGCTCGTCCTCGAGTATGAAGATGATAAAACTAACATGGACTTTGCAATTTAATACTTAACAATGGATATCAAAGATGATTACTATTGCTACATATAGTCAAATGATTCATTCTTCAAAGGAGTAGCAATATGCAAATAGTTTATGAAGTGATATCAAGTATTCAAGACAAGGATGTTCATTGATAGTTCACAAAGTGTAACATGGTAGCAAGTAATATGGAACACATGTATGCATAATGATAAGTAGAACATCCTACAATGGTCATAGAGTGTAGATGAAAATCTGAATATGATAGGTGTACACTTTGGAAAGATGTATATGTGAGTAGAGGTAAAGCATGCATAAGTTTCATCCAACTTCCAAACTCTTCTACTTAAGTTAATGATTGCAATAAGGTATTCATTGGTGTCAAGCTCTCATTGCCCCTATCATAGCATCTTGAATGATTAAGGTTAAAGTGAAAGCAAATATGAGTAGTGTGCTTGATAAAGAATGGGTTGAATGTCTCATGCCCCTTGAATACAAGTACTTACACCATGTGTTACTCAACTTGGGAAACAAAGCAAGTTCAATTAAATATCATTGTAAGCATAATAGTATCATCAAGAGCGTCAACTGGGGTACCTCTTGTCCCAAGATATGGAACAAGCCCATATCAAAATGACAAGACAAACAAACAAAATGAACAATCTCAACACCCTTTTTATTTACCATTTGGAATAGTTTTTTATTGCAAGGTGTATCACAGAAGGTTCACCATAGTATGTAAGTAAATTTCCACCATGAATGATGCATGGCTTAGATTAGCGGCCCAGGCGTCTCTCTAACCATTTACACAAACTCATTTAAACTCACTTATTTCCACATTTATTTCAACATGATAAGCATCCATAGACAAAAGCACATGATATCAACTAAATGAGATGAAGAGCGTGTTGAAAGCTTGCCATGTGACAGCACATATGGGCTAACTTCCAACCCAAAACATTCATCAAGCCACAAACATCATAATCTTAATCACAATGGGTCAAGTTTTATTATGCAAATAAAAGAACATTGTGCATCAAGTTCGTGAGAGCTATATAACCAATTTTTTCCATTGCAATCAATAACATAAACATTTTCATTCAGAGGTAAGATAACACAAACAACATGTTAAACATACTCGGAATAGCATAAAGCCAATAGGTAGATATGGTGGACTCACTGGAATAACTTTGGTTGAAGGTGTTGGAAACAAGTTTTTGCTTGTTGGAGTTTTTGGGCTAGCAAAAGGGAGAAAGTTGACCATCTAGATGCATGCATGAGTGTCCATAGAACTAACTAATCCATGTTAAACCAAGTGAAATAACAATCAGCACCAAAACATGAATAAGTGATAGCTCTACAAAAAGAATTTGCAAACTATTACTCATAAACAAGCTCATGAATCATGCAACTATATGTATCATTAAAAATCAAGTCAAACATCCCTTTTCCCAATCTTATAAAAGCATCCAACATATTTCAACCCATATTTCCAGTAGCTCTCTATATAAATTGATAGTGTGGTGGTCTCTCAAGACTCAAACAAAAACAAAAAACGACGCTCCAAGTTTATGCGATAAAGTGTTTCGATCGAAAAACAGAAGTTGGACGTGTGCAAACCGAGAGTGTGTAGGTCCAGTGGGGTTGTCTTCACATCCCCAAGCTTATGGTCTTCACCATCCTTGGATAGCTCTTGGTGCATCTCCTCCAATCCCTGTGAAAAAACTTCAAAACACCGTTTCTCCCATCTCTTTTCTGTGGGGTGCATTAATAGTGATAAACAAATAGGTTCCTTGCTGCATATAATCCTTGAACAAAAATTCATATGACATGTCCAGAAAGTGTATAATGTTGTATGCCTACTCATAAACTCAATTGGATCAAAAAGATTCAACTTAAAAGCTCAAAGCATGCATCAAACAAAATGGGACAGAATCTGTCCAGAAAAACAGCAGCAAAAACGTATTTTTCTACCCTACCAAACTTTCTCGAAAAATTCCGAAAAAATTCATGCATACAGAGGATGAAAAGTTGCAACTACAGTTCAAATATGAGCTCATTCGGAGTTACAGAATAAGAATTAAAAATCATACCGTGCACTGACTCGTGCAGGAATAAAATCTCCGAACGCTATAAGCAACTTTTCAAACCAAAAAGGGTAAAACTTGGCACTTTATTAAAAACTCCAGAACCTAACTAGACACAAATCTCTTGTTACAGCAAGAGGACACAAAGAAAAATCACACACAAAAATAACCGGGTTGCCTCCCGCAAAGCGCTTTCTTTCTCATGAGGGAGCTTGAACTTTGGTGGTTCCCTCTTCCTTGGAAAGTGTTCCATGCACTTCTTGTGTGGAAACTGAAACTTTACATTCCCTTCCTTTGAATCAATGATAGCACCTGTGGTACGAAGAAAAGGTCTTCAAGAATAATAGGACTAGAGGTTTTATTCCCCATATCCATGATTAGAAAATCCACAGGCACAAAAGTCATATGTAACTCTACCATAACATCACTTACTTTTCCCAAAGCATGTTTAATAGAGTCATCAGCAAGTGCTAGTTCAATAGAGCATTTTTCAAGATTTTTCAATTCAAGCACTTCATATAGTTCTTTAGATAAAACAGAGACACTAGATCCTAGATCAAGTATGCATGGTGTGTCTCTTTTCCAATAGTTACTAGTACCTTAGGTATCCACATATCCCCAAGCTTAGGTGGTATCATAGCCTCTTGGTTGTACCTAGCAATCTTTTCTTTCAAGACATGATTAGCAATATAAGAACCAAAACCTGCTTGGTTAGTGTTGATGGAAGGATCACTTGCAAATTTTTGTAAGATAGATATTAATTCATGCAAGCTACAATTTTCTAAGTCAAGCAAAGGATCCTTGACTTCATTAGCATTTTAACTTCCTCAACTTTCTTTTCCAACTCAATCAGCATAAGAGATTCATCATGTTCAGTTTCTTTAGCTTCTTCTTTTAAACTACCAAGTTGAGACATGAGTGGCAACAAATATTCAGGGTAGTTAATAATTCATCAAGAGTTTCCTCCAAAGTAAGAGGAACATTTTCAGCAATGTTAACAGAATTCATTCCAACCACAGGTGATGCTTGTGGTTTCCCTGCAGACATAATAAAGTGGCTTGATTATCAGCTAGTTTAGACAAAGCTTTGTCTAATCCTGCAGCTTGGAGTTGTAAGCCTTTAATATCAGAACTAATAGAAGCAACAGACTTATTCAACTCTTGTATCATGGTATTATGACTAGCAACTTGTTCCATGAGAATTTTGTTAGCCTCAGAATTATCATTGCGTGATAACATAGGCTTCCAATTATTATCATTAGCATTTGGATATGGAAAAAAAGGACGATTGTTGGGAACATATGGGGGTTTATTATAAGAGTTATAATTGTTGTTACCATACCCATTATTACCATAGTTCCTAATGAAGTTGACATCAATATTTTCAGAATTGTTACCAACTAGTTCTTGCAAAGGAACATTTTCAACACTAGGTTTATTAAGCAAAGCAAGAATATATCCATTTTAGATGACAAATCATTAGTTTCTTCAATAGAGTTCACTTTCTTAGAAGGATTAGGTGCCCTATCAGTATGCCATTGACTATAGTTTTGTAAAATGCTTTCCAATATATTTTTAGCTTCTACTATAGTCTTACTCATAAAAGCACCTCCAGCAGCAGAATCAAGTATGTTTCTAGACATGTAGTTTAAACCATTGTAGAAAGAGTGTAATATGGTCCATTCATTAACTCCATGTGAGGGACAAGTTCTAAGCATAAGTTTTATCCTATCCCAAGCCATAGCAACATGTTCATTTTCATTTTGCCTAAAAGAAAGGATGTTGTTTCTATTTTGCAAAATTTTAACAGGGGGATAATATTTCTTAATGAAAGCTTCTTTTAGATCATCCCAAGAATTAATACTACCAGATGGCAAGGAATGCAACCACTCTTTAGCTTTTCCTCTAAGTGAAAAAGGAAATAACTTCAGTTTTAGGATATCACTTTCCACATTTTTAAACTTTTGCATGTCACATATTTCAACAAAGTCATGAAGATGCATAGAGGCATCCTCCATAGCACTACCACCAAATTGTTCCCTAGTTATCAAGTTCAACAAACTAGGACTTACTTCATAACTCTCAGCATTTATCTTAGGTGTGGCAATAGCTCTCGTGATAAATTGATCATTAGGAGTGTTTGTGTAGTCACACAACTTAGTTCTTTCTCCCATTTTAGCAATTTTTTTGGTATTTTTGATTTTTTATGCAAAACTGAAATAAATATGATATGATATGCAATGACACTAACAAAACAAATAAATTGCTTTGTAAGTAAAGATGATAAGATGGTGCTCACGTAGGTGCAACCTCCCCAAGCTTAGGTGTTAGCACAAGTTGGTGACGTTGACTTTGTTGTGAGATGAATGCGATGATGCACACCCTTGGATAAATCTCTCAGCTACGATTCCCCGGCAACGGCGCCAGAAAACGTCTTGATGATCCCGAAGAGCAAGTCTTGATGCCTGCACAAATAAACGGGATTAGGTTGAGACTCCAAGTGCAGAGTGTATCTAAGTGGAAGACAGTTTTCCCCACGAGGGGTGACTCGAGGGTTTAATATCGAACTCTCGGGGAATCTGAAGTGGTAGATTTATCTTCTTATCCTTCTTTTGGTTACCTACAAAACAAGGTTAGATGTTTTGGTCCTCAACCTCACCTGTGGTTGTCAAGCACAAGGTGTAAGAATGATATCAGGATAGTTATGCAATGCAAACAAGAAATAAATATGCAATGATGGTGGATGCAATGGTAAATGATATTTTTGGGTTTTTGAATGATGTATGCAAGATGAAAAGTATTTTTGTATTTTCGGATTTAATGATGGCTGAAAATAGAAAAGTGGTATATGGTGTTGGAAAGGTGTTTCTTATGATTAAAAATGGACTGGGGTTCATGGTTTCACAAATGCACTCTCTCTTTATAAAGTGGTAGACAATGGAACACACACAGTTAACATATGAGATTGCAACACAGGGTTTGATAACAAGTTACTTAGATATATGGGCATCACGTCCTAACATAGAGATCTTTTGGTTATTAACCTCTCTTATACTCCACCAAGATGCGAACTAAATCATAACACCTCAGTAATTAAGATAACTCAGAGTATAGCATTAAGTATCATGACATGAAGTGAAAATAAGAACATGCTAGATCTAGTCATGGAGTAGTGGCAATGGTCACACCCACATCCCGGTAGCATGGTATTTTAGTTTATCCCTAGTGAGGTAACAAAGTAAGGTAAAGATACCAAAGTGGATCGCAGAACTTTCTCTCACGTTCACTGCACTAGCCACCCCCGTTACTCCAACTAATGCACACGTTCCCCCACACACGCTCTCATAAACATGCTTGATCAAAACAAGTAGACAAGAACGGGGTACATAATATGCATCTATACTCATAACTGAAACAAACATTGCAATCTCAAACATATATTAACTCATAAAGATCCACCACAAAGGTATTACAACGGTGACCGTAATCATGTTCAGCAGCTCATACGGTGCTAATTAGTGAAGCTCAAGAGAGGAGAGATACATAAGTTACTTCCACAAACCCATAGTCCAGAGGTGGACTACTCCCTCTTCATCATGGAGACGGTGGAGAAGTCGATGGAGAAGATGGAGACCACGCCGGCAGCGCCCCGCCGGAGTTTTCCCCTCCAATCTGCAGCTCCTGATCTCCGTTTCGGTGTTTATGTGTTTATGCGGCGCTCCTTCCAGAGAATGACGAGGGACCTTTTTTATAGGCGTTTTTAGGTCAAAACTATGTCGGTGGAGAAGAGATCGAAGGCAACGGAGCCACGAGGCCCAAACGGGTGGGTCCCATGCAGCCCATGTACCTGGCCGCGTGGGCCCTGCTCGTTTGGCCCTCGGGCCTCCGTTTGCTCGCTTCCTTTTTCCGTAGTCCTTCTTCCTTCCAAATATTGATGCCCGTAAATTTCCAGGTGATTTCGTTGACGTTTGGGTCACTGAAACATTAAAATACAAAACTAGGGTTTTCTGCCTGTGCAGGGTTAATTCCATAAAAATAGGAAATCATTGAGATATTTCCAAAATCATGATAAAACATTGATATAACCCTTATATGATGCAAATATGATTGGAATATAAGCAATTAAAGTGCAAAGTTCATGTATGAATTTTACATGCATCACTATCATAAAAGAAAGGCTCTTGCCACTCGATCTAATCTAGAAGCTGTTGAGGATATTGTGCTCGTATTGTTGCCTATGGATTCTTCCCCAGCCACAACTCAGATTACAAATGTCAGTTTTCAATTGTCTCAGTCTCCTATGGACATTTTTCATAAAGCGGGCACCCAATTGTTTCGGTCTCCTATGGATGCTTCTCAAATTTCTTATTCTGGGCTGAATTTGCTTCTAGATTTTCAGCATGCAATGAGGAGCCCAGGTAAACATTTTCTCTTGGTTTCCATTAAGTATTAGATACCCAATTGTTTCAGTCTCCTATTGATAATTTTGAAGGTGCGGTACCCGATTGTATCAGTCTCTGATGGGTGGTTCTCCAATGGATATTATTTCTAGAAAAAAAAGGGTGCCCAATTTGTTCAATCTCCAATGGATGCTTCTCAAATTTCTTATTCTGGTCGAAATTTGCTTCCAGATTTTCAGCATGCAATGGGGATCCCAGGTAAACATTTTCTCCTGGTTTCTATTAAGTATTAGAAACCCATAAACTGTTGTATGAAAACTATTGTATAATTTGTTATCTTGCTTATGTCATCGGTCCAACATTCCCATGGAAACAATGGAGAAGTAGGGAGTACGCAACAAAGCAATTCCGAAGCAAAAGTGATGCGTGAACGAGATCGATACTATTCTATGAGTCCTGAACTCCTGACTAAATGGAGATACTACGGCAAAATAAAAGAAATTACTACCTCAAAAAGAAGAAGAATGCTGGAGCCTCTAGAACAAGCAATGTTGAAACAGAATCAACACGATCCCATTTGGGGTGTGCTAGCGAGAAAATAATTCATGCAAGCAGTGGTATATTTGACATATTATGTATTTTGGTGTTCCAAATACCAATGCTTTATTTGACATATGGATGTTGCACAGAAGGAGATGGCACCATGATTACGCGGCACACTGCAGTGCCGCTCACACAACTCTCAGTGCTTGAAAACCCCGAACTCGGTACATTGATCAACACACATATCCGATATTGCCCCTATCAGTTCATCGATTATGGTAAGTGCTGAATTCTGATCTCTATTTATTTTACCATAATTTGGGCGATTTTGTTGTGCATTCAGGGAGAGAGCCTTTTAATGGCTCCACTGAACTTGTGACAACCCAACTGCATGACAAGAGTCCTGGAATGGAACGATCCCCATATGATGGTCAAACAACCCAGAAACTAATAAGTGTTGTTATCAACCATATGCCCACATCACGTGGCCAGGCACCTGGACAGAAAAATATTGGTATTTACTCTCATATTGATTTTTATATTACCCACTGGGTTCATACCTTCAATTCAAAGCGGGTACTTACTAATTTTGCCAAATAATGTTATCAGGCAATGACCACAACGAACATGCGTATGGAATACTCGAGCCCGATGTCAACAAGAAAAATATTGATGGTATGCATAATAAATCTAAAGTTTCATGCCCCCAGTTTCACGAGAGCTTGTGCATGATTTAATATCTTGGCTACCAGATTGCTTGGGAGACGGGAACCTAGGAGAAGAACATGGGTACGTTGAGCCTGATGAAGAAGCCAGGATATTCGCCTAGCAAGGTAAATTATTGTTATCATGGATTATCAATACTAAACAAATATAATAGTGTTGTTTGGGGAAAAGGTTTAATTAATGCATCTATCTTTGCATATGTTCATTTTGAATCCTACCGAGTTGAACGACATCCTGTAAACAGAACTCCCACAAATGATCCTCATTACAGGGTTTACATGAACCTGCCAAAAAAGCACCATGTTCTAAAAAATGCCCGACTGCCGCCACTGTGGAGCATTGCGGTTTCAATATGAGGGGCCTGCATTTTGTTGTAGAAAGGGGAAGTGGATTTATTTACTCCAGAGGTTCCGGAAGAGTTGAAACGGTTGGTTTACAAGTCAAGATGATAAGGATATGCTAAATATTTTAGAGAAAATATACGTTATTTCAACTCTCACTTCTCATTCACAAGTCTTGGAGTCACCCTTGATCATCGAGTCAGCACTGCGGCGGGAACCGGCGTATATACATTCCGTGCATGTGGGGGTTTGTACCACGCTCTTGATGAATTGGTGGCTGCTCTTAATGGGCCTCGGCATTTGCAGCTCTATATTTATGATACGGATGAAAACTTATCACATAGGGTTAAGAGGTCTCCAAATCTTCGCATAGATCTCATACGGAAGATTCTGGCAATACTAGAGCATAACCCTTATGCTCAAGTATTAAATAGCCTTGGTGCTATTCCGAATCTAGATGAATATAGAATCTCACTAAACACATATATCAACCTTGATCAGAGAAGGTACAATGCTCCAACAGCTTCTCAGGTGGCAGCAATATGGGTTGAAGGGAGCGACCCACAAAATTGCTTTGATAGGAGTGTTGTCGTGTATGGAATAGGAGACCGACCCCTGTATATTAGAGCATGCTATGGATGCTACAACCCTCAGTCATATCCGCTATTCTTTCCATGTGGGGAGACCGATTTGAATCGTTGGATGACATATATTGAACCCCCCCCCACACACACACACATGACATGACCCAATATTCAGTGAATAATTCTGCACGACAAGGAAACCAAGCCTCTAATTTTCCATCAGTATGATGTTTATTACTGAATTATATAGTTATTTAACAATTTAGTGACATACTTTGACAGTCATCCGTCTTTTAGGTGATAACATTACTAGAGAAAAAGTTGATCATACCGCACAACATGAAGACCAGACTCCAGATTTAGCTACAAGTATTGGTCATCATTGCTATTTTTGAACTGCAGATACGATTCTATCGTACCAATATTTTGTTAATCAATTTTTAGATAACCACGAGGATAACCCTGATGAGGATTTGGGTGAAATTGAGATGAATGCAACAGAATCCAGTAATTTTGTAGGTCATATTGCACGACATGAAGACCAAGCACCAGATTTAGCTACATGTATTGGTTGTCATTGCTATTTTTCAACTGCAGATATAATTCTATCGTACCAATATTTCTTAATCAATTTTTAGACAACCACGAGGATAACCCAGATGAGGATTTTGGTGACAATGAGATGAATGCAACACAATCCAGGAAATTTGTTAGCGCGAGGGAATACTATTGCTTCAAACTACAGGTCTGGAAGAAGCTTTTTAACATCATCTTGTTCGGGGGACTTCTTTTCCAACAGTGGGATGTTGACATGTACATAAAGATTGATACAATGAGACTTGACTCGTACTCAACGCCAGAAAATCAGAAGGTCATACGCGCTGACCTCTATCAGGTAACGTGCTTGTGTTTTCTCTAATACAATTGCATTATAGATGTTGTATTCTTTGCTTAAAACCTTGTATATACTAATTGGCGTGAATTATTGGTGCCACATATAGGGTCTTGTTGACACGGTCATTACTGGCAAGTCACGTGGTGATAGGATTGGCAAAAGAATCGTGCTTCCACGTACATTTCCCGGTGGTGACCGTGACATGCAGCGGAGGTTCTTGGATGCGATGGCAATAGTTCAGCGGTGGGGTAAACCGTATTATTTTATCATACCGAGAAGAGATAACTAGGGAATTGTTGCCTGGACAGTTGCCACAAGACCGTTCGGACCTTGTGCCAAGAGTATACAAAGCTAACCAGCGACATATGATGGACTTACTTACCAAGGGTAAGCATTTCGGAGAAGTCGCAACTTATGTACATGTCACAGAGTTTCAGAAACGAGGTCTTCCGCATGAGAATATACTTTTAATCATGAAAACAAATAGCAAGTTAAGAACCCCAGATGACTATGATCGGGTGTTAGCAGAGTTACCCGTAAAATAGAAATATCCTGTCTTCCATGATCTGGTAGTCAAACACATGTTGCACGGACCATGTGGTGTGCTCAATAAAAGTTTCTCTTTGATGACGTGAACACACACGTTCGTTGGGAGACCCCAATAGGAAGGTATGATGTAATCTAGCAGAAGTTTTTTCTTGATTGCAAAACCAAGGCGATCGAATCCAGTAGGAATTAGAAGAACTTCAACATGTTATTTATCTTAAGGAGAGACATCACCAGTGAACTGTGCACTCCGGCCCATTTTCTCATATTGTTTACAACCATTTACATAGCTTTTAATCATCATTTGCTCGCTGCTCCATTTTTGCATTTATAATTATTTTCCACACCATTCGTTTAATATCTTCATTTTCAGCAAGACTGGACGATTGACAACCTTACTGAAACGTTGGGGCCAAGTAATTTGTCTATGTTGTGTGCAGGCCCACGTTGGTGTCTGATCCACATCAGCAATAAGCACTCATGATAATCTTGATGATATGATGACAAAACAAGTTTCTGTTGCTAAGTTTTAGTTTTGCTCAGTCTTATAGTTGGTATCACTGTTGAGCCCAAGAGGCTATTTGGCGGTGAAGGTTCTCGTTCATACTATAAGATGTAATTTGTCTCAAAGTGGAGTGTTATTTTGTTGTGATCTAAATTCATATGAAGATATAAAGATAATGCTAAAACTTCGGACGGAGCGAAGCGAGGCCGATTAGGGTTCCACCGTTATATATACATCTTGTAAGCCGCCAGTTCAGGATAAGTCGCATGTGATAAATTCCCGGCGTTAGTAACCTGACCCGATCATAGTGAAGATTTGTTGTCTGGCGTCCATGTTTTTTCTCTATCATTGGAAGGATTGTCCACGTTAAATATCATGTCCCCGTTGTGCTGATCTTTCTTTTGTTCATCGTTTTATTGCCTATCGTTTATAACATCGTCTTGCCGATTAGATCGATCCGCGTGAACCCCAAGTTCCACCCGGAAAACCCTAATCTCCTCGGAGAGGTGATCCGTTATTTTTGAAGGAAGTTTAGCCAACTATTAAGTCCACTAGGTCGCCTACCTGTGCACCTCTAACATGAATCAGTTGGAAATTTAGGAGAATATATATGAGTAAAATGCAGATTTAGTATATTAACTTGCCGCAAACGTGCGTTTTGGTCAAGTTGTGAAACATGAAAAAAGGGTCACCAAGTTGGCACACGCGAGCGTTTTGGTCACTCCGTGACAACGGCAGTTAGTTTACATACATGGCAGACATTTTTTTACAAATCCTCCCTAAATTTTTAGTTTTTTACAAATCCCCCCTAAAAAGGCAAACAAAAAACAGTTTAAAAGGACCTAACAATTGGAATGAATAAAATTTTAAGGGGCAATTTGCAAAAAAAAAACAATGCAATCTGACTGCTGCCGTCACAGAGTGACCAAAACACTCGTACGTGGCAACTTGGTGACCCGCTTTTCGCGTTTTGCAACTTGGTGATCAAAATGAACGTTTGCGTCTTGTATCGCCTTGAGGCTAGTTGTGACTTCTATTCTGTGGCTGACTTGTACCTCTTTACTGTTTTTCGAACTATTTGTATGACTCTGCCGTGTGTGGCTTTATTAGTTTAAATCAGGGATCCCCTCGAGCATGTGGTTTAAAAAAACGAACGTTCGCGGCAAGATGTACTAAAACTACGTATTACTCAATACATTATACCTCTGCTAACGACATTTACTCAATACATTATACATCTGCTAACGACGTTGTACTGTACTACTTTGATTTATATGGGCAAGTGGCCAGATCCGAAAACAACGGTGCAACTGCTTGGATTTGAATATACTTACGGGGCACACTATTATGTGTGTTGGGAACTTGGAATTTTCCGACCTCGGCCTTTATTAACCTACTACTCTAGTACTAGTGCAGTCTTCTGCTTGGATTTATATGGGCAAGTGGCCAGATCCGAAAACAATGCAACTGCTTGGATTCGAATATACGTACGGGGCACACTATTATTTGTGTTGGGGACTTGGAATTTTCCGACCTCGGCCTTTATTAACCTACTACTCAAGTACATTAGTGCAGTCTTCTGCATCCATATACTCCCAGTAGTGGAGTAGACTAGTACAGTAGTGCAAACTCACTGGCAGCAACCACCATGGCCAGGCTCTCGCAATACTCCCAGCTACTCATCCTCCTCGCGTCAACCCAATTGATTCTGGCTGCTACTGCTGATGAGCCGCCGGCGATCACACTTCCGGATTGCCCCGACAAGTGTGGGGGCATCAGCATCCCCTACCCTTTCGGCATGACGGCAAGCTGCTCATTGCCGGGATTCCAGGTCACCTGCGACGACTCCACCAACCCCCCTCGCGCTTTGCTCGATACAAGCTCCATACGACATCACGAGGGTGAACGAATCTACGTGGATCCCGTCGACACCTCCACCGGCTACCTTAAGGCCCCAGACGAGGCGCATGAGTGGTCCAACTCGCCGGTGGAGCTCATGAACATATCGGCTGCCAAGAGCGAGGCATGGGCTTACCGCAAGGTCAGCTCCGACTGCATCAAAGACGATGCGCACTTACTCAAGCTCCAAGCCACGGAGATGACCTCGACGTCGCCGTTCCTCCTGTCGCCGGGGCGCAACGATCTCATCGGCGTCGGCTGGAACGTCCAGCCTAAGATGGTGAATGCCTCAAACTTGGACACCACAACAGCCTACGTCTTCGGCTGCCTTTCGTACCTAAGGTACAATCTGCAGTTGGCGGATAACGGGTCTTGCTCTGGTCGGGGCTGCTGCGAGGTCCCCCTGCCGTCCCAGAGAAGAACATCAATTGGTTCTTTCACAATCGCATTCCAGCGACAGGTGGAAAAACCCACGAGCAGCAACACTAACTGCTCCTATGGAATGGTGACGGCGAGATCATGGTACAACTTCACCACTGAAGACATGTACGGCTACGAGGAGCTACCAAAGAAACACCCGAGCGGCGTCCCCTTCGTCCTCGGTTTTGGCATCAGGAGGGGTTCATGTACGGCGGGCCATGGCACAGGATGTAGTGGCAACAGCACCTGTGAAGACCTACCTGGTGGCGTAGGCTATGCCTGCAACTGTTCGTCATACTACGCAGGCAACCCGTACCTGCCGAATGGATGCCAAGGTACACACAACTTTTACTTGTCACATATCCTGGTAACGACTTTCGAGTGTGAATGCTAACTAGTAACTCTTTCATACTACTACTAGTAGTTTATATATTTGAGCCTTTACTAATTTCATCCAGATATCAATGAGTGCTCCAACCCCGCTTTGAATGACTGCGACAAAGATAGCACGATCTGCGTGAACAAGGAACTTGGCTTTGATTGTCGATGCAGATCCGGAATGACACGCCATGGCCTGAAAGGACCTTGTACCCAAAGATTCCCCCTACCGGCAAAGATCATCGTTGGTAAGCAGTACGTTGAGTTAATTACATCCGCCTACATACTATATAATGGTGTTAACTACTACTCCGTTCCTTACTTATTTTGTTCAATGCCTGAGCAAGTTTATAGAAAAAGAATATCAGCTCTTATGACACCAAATGTTGTTGCTACACTTTTCAAAAAACTTTGTTGAATATTATATGAAAGTTTCACTAAGGTCAGAACTAATAACACTAAAACTAAAGTCTTGTTGGGGCGAAGGGAGTATCTCTTAGGTAATCACTACACTGAGTTGATTGCATCTACATATATACTATAGCTGTTAACCACTACAGTATAGTACTTGACCAGTTTAGTATAGTTCCTCGCCAGTCTTCCTAGTTGATGGCGTTCAAAAGCAGATAATTGTAGCATAGTTTCGCTTGAGTATTCCAAAATTTATCTTTCCATGGGTTGATCAGGTTTGTTAACTCACATTTTGTTATTGCTAACACGTATTGCATTATACTGAGTAAAGAAAGTTATTGGTTAAGTTACTATTTGTGCAGTAAATATAATCGCTTTTAGCCGATGTAATTTTGTACTGTTTGTATGATTACGAACAAAGCTAGTATTTCTGTTATACAAGTGGAATTTCATGTTCAATAAACCGTGCTAAATTGTTAACAAGGTTGATAGCCTCGTTGATTTGATTTTCTGCAGGCCTTTCTGCCTTGGTTGTTGTCTGTGTCCTCATGTTTATGGTCAATCAGATCCTAAAGCTCAAGAAGTTCTATGAGCAAAATGGCGGTCCTTTACTAAAAGGTGTTAAAAATATAAGGATTTACACAAGGAAGCAACTGAAGAAAATAACGAATAACTACAATTGTGCCATAGGAGAGGGTGCCTTTGGTCAGGTTTACATGGGGACTCTCGAGGACAAACAACCAGTAGCTATAAAGAAGTCAATCAAAATTGATGAGGACAGGAAGAAGGAATTTACTGATGAGGTTATAATCCAATCTGACATGAGACACAAGAATATTGTCAGGCTCTTAGGTTGTTGCTTAGAGCTAGATGTTCCTATGCTGGTTTATGAGTTTGTAGCAAGAGGAAGTCTCTATGATGTTCTCTTTAAAAGAAGAGATAGTATTCCAGTTGATACACGTATGAGGATTGCCATTGGTTCTGCTGAAGGTCTAACATATATGCATTCAGCTGGCGAGAGTACCATCCGTCATGGCGATGTTAAGTCTGCTAATATTCTTCTTGATGAAAAGTTCAACCCAAAAGTTTCTGACTTTGGGACCTCAAGTCTGCTGGCAAGAGGAAAGGACGAGATGACAGAACGTGTCATTGGGGACATGAGTTACATAGATCCAATATATATGCAACAAGGGATTGTTACTCGGAAGAGTGATGTATATAGCTTTGGAGTTGTTCTTATAGAGCTTATCACAAGGAGGCCCGCAACCTATGACAAGAACAGGAGCTATATTGCAAACTTTGTTCAAGCATGTGTCAAAAATAGAGCAAGGGATTTTGTTGATAATGACATTACAAGCATGGATGATATGAAGCTCTTGGAGATGGTAAGTCGGGTCGCTGTGGAGTGTCTAGAAGCTAATCCAGAAGATCGCCTGGATATGAAACAAGTAGAACACCAGCTCAGGGGTATTATTGGACAATCAGTGCACGATGGGCAGGAGGAGAGGAGCTACCATGGGGGTCTCAGTCCTACTCCAGATGACGTTGCTTTGCTTCATTAAGCATTGGGAGATTGAAGCACCTACAACATAAGCATATGTTCTGCTCTCTGCACATTTCATCTCGTTATGTAGTAATATTATATGTTTTTTCAGCTATTATTATCCATTTTGGTTTGTGAACACTCGAGCTAGAAATCGACTTACGTAGAACTATTTATATATTTTGAATGGAGCAACACTGGTTTTCTACTCTTCTGAATGGCGAAGTCATGGGGTCTGCTTTGATACACCCCCTCCACAAAACTTAAAATGGTAATATAGTATTTTTCACTGCTAATTAACTATATTTGATAATCCAAAACAAAGAGTGTTGGCCCGCATTATCCTTCTAACCCCTATACACCCTAGAAAATAAGAAGCTCTGGTTGTCGAGCGTGCACTGGCCCCCCTATTGGCCTATGCTAGGAGTAGCGCACGTCACTCGTTTATCAGTCCCATTTGGCGGCGAGTATGCGGGTGGGACGTGCCAAGCTCCTGTCTTTTGTCGCGTCCGGGTGTTCGATTATTGACTGGGCCTGACTATTGACGGTTATGTAGGACGGACGAGACTTTGTCCGTCGAGTTGTCATTTTATAGGGCATGGTGTCTGCGTGTCTTGCCGAGTCCGGGTTTCATGTAGCGCTTGGCAGCTGGTCGTCTCGCAGGTGCGGCTGCGTGTGGGCGCTGGTGGGATTGGTACTTGTGGCGACGTTCTTGTTATCGGCTTCCCCGTCTGCGCAGCACGAGGTGAACCCTGCAACACGGCATGCTGCCCATGATACGAGAATTGCTCGAGTTAGTCAATCTGTAGAGCAGCGGAACAGAGCAAGGAGCTACGAGCAGCGTAGGCGGGATCAAACGAATGTTGCGCGCGGATGGCGGGATCTAGCTAGACGCTGGACGGGAGCAAGCTCGTACCTCGGAACCTAGCGGGCGGGGGTGGAAGCAGCGCGGACGCGATGCCCGGCGAGGGAGAGCGGGGGCCGCGATTGGCGGCGGCGGCACGCGTGGGAGGCGGCGGTGTAGGGGGTGGTAGGGGGGTGCGGTGGAGAGGTGGGGCGGGGTTGAGGCGTCGGCGGTGGCGGTGGCGGTGGCGGTGGCTAGGGCACGGCGGTGGACTGTAGGAGAGAGAGAGATTCAGAGCCGCGTTGGTGGGGCAGGGCAGGACTCGGGAGGAAGAGGAAAGAAAAAGGTAAACGGGAAGGAGGAATCTCGGCAGAGTTCGGCTCTGGATAGAGAGTACTTTCATTTTCAAACTGGATAAAAATCTTTCTGAATCGATATCTTTTTAGAAAAGTTGCAGAGTAATCAGCGTAGTTATAAATGGATAATAGTAAAACATTATAAAGATATGTTATGTTAATGTTTGTCATAACAAGCGAATTTGATAACAAAGTGAGCAAGTGTTCGCCAATATCAAGTTCACGTGTAACGGTTACGCGTGAACTTAAACATTATTAAACACTTGTTCACTTCGTTGTCAACTTACCTTTGTTACCAAATTTGGTAACAAACCTTTCACGTGTAACCGTCACCAATCGTCCACGTGTAACCATCACTAACTCGATATTAGTAGCAAGTGTTTGTTAACATCAAGCGAAGCCCGAACTCATAGGAAATCAAGTTCATAGTCTCACATTCTTATGGGAAATAGTTGTCCCATGTATGTATCACTGCGATAGTACAACAAGTGGTCGCTCAATGGCATGCTCTCGCAAGTGGAACTCACTCAACAATATTGTTTAGATAGGCCTAGGATCCAACCTTAAAGAAGAATTTGGATCGTCGAATCCACATTATTGTTGTAATAGGAAACAAATAGTTGAGTGGTAAAGGGGTACAATGAGAAAGTAGAAAAAGTCTGAGCCATGAACGAGATAATTTGGCTTTTCCCACACGAGCTTCCATATTAGGGCATATGCGTTGTGCTTACTCGCTTCGTCCACGGGTAGGTGGCGTATATATTTGATCAAATTCAATACTTTTTAAAATTAACCAAATATATAAATGAAATATTGACAAGTACAATATTAAATAAATACATTATAAATATATGTTGAATCTATTGATTTTGTTTGCTAGGGCAGAAAAATTCGGTGCAACGTCTAACGTCTATATATTGTGGGACCCACTTTAGGACCTCACTCTTGCGCAACTATCTATATATAAGATATCTTATAAAGCAAACCCCACTTACATGTATTTTATGATAATCTATCTTACATGTAATGTATCCACATCATCCATTTTTCCAATTATTCAATTCTCCACCTAATCAATCCTTCCAACAATTTGATTGCCCAACTCATCCCAGTAACATTCATTATCATCTATTATTTTATCCATATAAAATATAACTACATGATTAAATTATACGCAACTTGAACACCATAATTATTTTCGTTCATGAACCTTTGGACTAGTCAAGTGGATTTTCTACCGGTTGTTTCCATATATGAAAAACATCTAATTGTACGTGCTTTTCTATATCTAACCATTAAAAGAATCCAAAAACTTAATGCGCCAACCTTCATGAAATCTATCCACATCATTAGTTTCTTCGTCTTTCAATTTATCTTATCTATAGCTTTAATTAATTTGCGTTCAGCATCAGATTTAATTTGTCATATACATAATTCAATTAAATTAGCCTCTAGACTATTGTCACAAGTATAATCTTGCATCTTCATTTAGACACTTAATGTTTTGTACATATAGCACACAACAAAGTTCTTAAAAAGATGATTGTTGCAACACGCGGCATATCCTTCTAGTAGTAGTGAATAGTAAATGTTAAATAAACAAAGCAAAAACTGCAAACCGAGACAAGGGACACTCTCAACGGATCCTCCACACGTTGGGCATACTATAGTTCTTCCGTGCGTCTTTATCGTGGCGGAAACAGAACAAGAGGGAAAGAATGCGCAAATCATCGATGCCTTCAACTTCTTTTTTCTTCAAAGACAAGGTTTTGTATTATTCCGAATGCAACTACAAGAAATGACACGCATACCAAATAATGGACCGGCTGAATACCAACGAGGCTTATCCAATAATTTTGTTCTGCAGCTGCAATGTAAAGGTTACGCGCTCAATGTGGTCATTAAGATAATAAACCAACATCGGCAATAGTATCACCATCAACATTTCACGGAAGAGCTTGTCCACGTCACTAGGAGGCAAGGGTGTAAATCACTATTGTTGGAAACAAGCATCTGAGACAAATATAGTGAAGATCATCCTCCGCAGGAGAACCATTAGAGAAATTTCAAAATCGACCTAGTGAAGCAAGATCTCAGTGGCCATACCTATAGAAATTTAATCTTTCAACACCACCATTAACATAATTGAGAAGAAGATATCGTCGAGTTCAAGGGCAGACTGAACTCTTTGGTCTTTGAAAGTGCACGTAAAAGAGCAAAAAAACATATGAATTATTAGCTCATCATGTAGTACTAGACATTTGAACCTGTCCTGCAATCTTGTGGTTTTCTGGAAGAAATGTTGGGCAAAGTCTGGGAGTATTAGCTTACACAGATATCTTGGTGTCTTGCGGATAGCGTACATTACAGTCTCTTGCAAAAACAGAACAGTCTGAATTTGGACTAGTAGCACTATGGGTGTGTTTGGTTCGGCTGTGGATTCCAAAAAAGCTGCTGTGAACTATGAACTGTGAAAAATCCGCTGTGAGATGAGAACTGTGGCAAAGTTGAAAGTCGTTTGGCTGAAACAACTGTGAAACTGTGAATTATATGTGACTCATCTGTAATAGCCCTAAAACCGTGTGACAGCGGCCGGAATTTCTAGCGCCTCGCCGGTCCATCACGCCGGACCACCTACGACCACCTTGATATCGCCGGACCCTCGCCGGAGTTGGTCGGAACTCGCTGAAACCTTGCCGAAGATAGGGGAAGACACGCTGGACATTGCCGGAGTCGCGCCGGACCGCCTCCGGCCACCCTTATATCGCCGGACCCTCGCCGGAGTTTGTTGGAATTCGCCGAACCCGCGCCGGAGATAGGGTAAGACATGCCGGACCTCGCCGGAGCTGCCTGGACTTCGCCGGAGCCGCGCCGGACCCTCGCCGGAGTTGACCAAACCTCGCCGACAACCTCACCGGAGTTAGCCAAATCGTCGCCGGAGATCATCGTCTAGGCTTTCGCCTAAAAAACATGACCCGAGATTGTTGAATTTAGAGAACTCCACGGCGGGCGCCGCTGCCGGCCGGCTATCCGGTCAGTCCTTCCCTTGCATTTGTGCTATTATATTGTTTAATATTGAGAATCTGTAGCACCTGGCACTCGCAACACTAGAGAAGATCTGTATTTTATTGGAGGAAAGTTGAAGCAGAAGAAGCAAGGACGTCCGGGGAGCAAATCAGTAGCGGCGTGTTTATCATGCAGTCCGGGGAACAAATCATGCAGCTGGCGACCGGTAGCGCGGCGGTCGCGCTGGCCACGGAGGAGCTGCACTGATTCGGGGGTTGCTCGCAATACGGGAATGGGTGCAGAGAAACAGATATCGAGGCGGATCAGCTGAGTTCGGAGGACGGCGGCACCGCGCCGTCCGCAGGCCGGCCGGACTGGCGGCGCGAACCCTAGACGGAGGAACTCGAGAGCGAAAAAGGTATCGAAACGGTATCACTTATGGATGGCATTGCGGGTAAATATTTGCGATTTCTGACTTCGGTTCGCCCTCAACGCGATGGAAGCAGGGTCCAAGCAGCGGTGGAGTTTGTCCTAGGAAAAGCTGGTCGCGTTTGCATAATCAGCTGTGTGTTTTATCCCTTTGGTTAGCGTTGGGCGTTGCCACAGCAGAAGCAGGTTCGTAACGCGGAACCAAACGCACTGTATACAAACAGAAAAAATGGCGTGTCCTATACAAGCTGTGAACTACTGAATTTCACTATCCATTACAATATCGAACTGTCTCAGGAGAGAATGGACATGAAGACGGTGGACCAGGTGGTGATCGCGGCGGCGGCGATGAGGTACATCCACAGGAAGATCACGGAGCACTCCTCTTGCCCGACGTCGAACAGCTGCGCAATGGTCCCAATGTACATGGCGGGCGGCAGAGCGAACTGCATCATCAGCGTGTACCGGAACAGCGGGTCGCCGCGGGGCAGGAACCCGGCACCGTGCGCTACTTGCACCACCCCCATCCCGATCACCGGCAGGAACACGTAGCGGATGCACACCATGGCGGCGATCACCGACCGCTTCAGCGCGGGCTTCCGTAACCCTGCATATCAGGTATAATCAGAGTGGGTTCATGATGAACTGCCGATGAATAAGATGGTGTTCGTGTGATCTCTACCTTGCGTCAGGTTTCCACCTAGGATGAGGATCATGCAAGGTATCGTGCCATTGCTGCGAAAGAGAAAGAAAGAGTCATTGGAGAGAGCGAGACTGAGCAGAGACTTCAGCCATGGCACTAGCTCAAAACGTTAAAAAGCAAGACACAATTTTTTTTTCTCGCAGCTAGCTCAAAACAGTGTAGATTCATACCCCATCAACTCGAGAGAATCCTGGATGACTCGAAGAGGAGCACCGTCGCCGATGAGCAGCGACTTCAGCCATGGCACTAGCCCGACAACGAATCCGATTATCTGGCAGCACGACGCAGCACAAAATAAAAAATAATAATCACGCGCTGTCAAAATGATAAAACGTTGCAACTTTTTTTCCAGATTAAGTTAGAAAAAACGTACCACAGATATGGTTGGAGGCGACATGAGCACCTCGACGAGTTGGTCCACGGCTTCCTTGAGCTTCGTCGAGGAGCCCTTGACAGAGACCTCGCTCTCGCGCGGCAGGAGTGGAGCTTCCTGCATTCATTCATTCATGTCCAAAGTCAGTTCGTCTCAACTATGAAGACATCCAACCAACATGGACGATCATGAACACTGACAATCTGATTTCCCTCATCGTTCTCGTCAGGTCTAGCTGACGCTGGGAGAGTCGCTTCCTCGTCGGTAGCTCCACCATCGTCTTTGAATTGCTTCTCGTCGCAGTCGGCTGGGATGCTCTTGGACTGCATCTGCATCAGGCTGTAGGTGTAGGTCCATATGAACAGGCTGCCAAGCTGCAGAGATACACAGAGTGAAATTCAGTCTGAATGATCTCTCGGCATCAGAGAAGAGGTAACTAATCAATTCTAGCTTGATCGACTTGAGGCGAAATTCTGTGCTTACAGCCGTGGACAGTGAGGAGTAGGAGAGCCCGCGCGAGCGGCACAGGCTCCGATCTGCCCCAAACGGGTTGCCGTCTTCGTCGCAGACGGCCGGGACGATGATCAACAACATAGTGCCGAGATTTCCTTCGATTGTGTTAGTGCCAAATCAGCATCAAAAGTTAAAGTGGCAGCCATTTTTGTTTCAACCTGAAGTGAAACCGGCTTCTTGTACCTGTTGAGCAGAAGGCGAGGATCAAGCCTCGGAAATGTTGCGGTGGCTTGAGGATCTTGCACGCTATCCAGCCAAGAATGGTACCGACCAGGAACGTAATGGCTATGTTAACCGGCATGAACCACCTGATCCATGATGCAAAAGCTTGTGTCAGCGCACTCAAGAGTTGTATGTTTACTGAATGGTCTTTTTCTTTCCTCTTAAGGTTTCCCCTCTCTCGACATTCAGAGAGCTGGAAGTGAAAGATGCTGATAATTCTTGCACATGTGCTGCACCTAACAGCATGAGCTATATACATAATATCTCTTGGGAACTCTGAAACAAACGTGATGCTCACCAAGAGATGGCGTCCGACAGCGTGACCGTCTTGGCAAGGCTCGCGAACATGAGACAAGGGAGTGAAGATGGTGAAAACGAGCTGCAAGGATAACAATCCAATCCAGTAGGATTAGTAACTAAGCAGTTAATTATGACGGAGACAGTATATTAACCTACGTTTTACACAAACAAGAAAGTAGTGCTACTAGTGTGGACTTGAGCTCACACCTTGTTGACATCCCTGCGAGCGCTGGGCGTGAAAACGTTGCTGTAGCCGAGGCGAGGAAAGCTCCGACGACACCGATGAGCATGACCTGTATGAGGGGCATGGAGGCCACGGCGAGCAAGGACAGGAAGCCCATCTTCCCCGCCTGCCCTGTAATTCTGTAAACGCACGCATCCCGGTCAGATCCCCATGGCAAAAACCAAATTACTAAGACTTACATGCTTGCTTAATCACCTGAAGAAGAGGTTTGGTGTTGGTTACCTGAGATGTGCAAGCGCGGCGACAGTAGGAATCCACGCCGGGAATCAGTCAGTTCTACCCGCCGGCCGGAAATGGGATCGGGAAGAAAGTGGTTTAAATAGGAGCCACTCGCGCCTAGTTGTTTGGATGACGAATCGGAAACATGTGCACAGCATCGGCGGCAAAAATCCACATCGATCGCGTGGCCATGTGCACATCTGCGCGACGGCCACTGTCTGGCTAGATCACATCCGTGTCCGTCTCGATAAAGTATCTACTGGAAACTGGTTTTTCAATGAAAACTGAAAAGTTGTGCCGTTGGATTGAAAATGTCTGGTCCAAATCATTAGGACTCATTAGGATTGTTCTACTGTGATCGCCGTGTTCAATATCGCATAGACGGCGCCGGAATGTGTCCGGGCATCGCTGAAACAAGTGTCCGCTATATATGGTGTCATACACATGTCCGACTCTATTAGACCGACTGCCCTAGCGGCGCCCCCAAAAACAGCCGGCCGTATTATTATCCTTTTGTTTTGGCACTTTCAATGAATATTTTCTAGAATAATAACACGCCAAAAACGATGGATCCACTTCTTCTCAAAATGTCAAAAAGATTCAAAAGTAAAATCAGATGTACACCTGGACACTCTATTTCCACACACGAAGTTTCATGAAAAATGAATTTTTTGTGGTATGTGTCCAAAAGGACAACTTTCGGTTCCCCAAATGACTTGTCACGAGATATTTTTTGTCTTTTACAAAAGCCACAAAAATGTGTTTTTCGCAAAACTTTGTGATATAATGTCCTGATGTATACCCTGATTTTTTTTTCCAGAACGTGTTCATAATTTTCATAACGAGTCATGAGTGAAAACATCGTATCCACAAAACATGACAATACGAACACAAAGTTAAAGTCTCAGCCATACAGAAATCATGATCGGACACGAAGTCCGGCCTCATCACAATATATCAAATGCATAAAAATCAACCTTTCTTCTCCATTATTTCCTTACATTCTTGATCAAAGCAAGCTTGCCGATCCGGGTCCATGTTGCTCATGTCGGTGGACATGATGTTAAGCTCTTGACTTGCACCTCGGAGAAGGTCGTCCAACTTTCTTTGTTCTCTTGTGCCTTAACTCGTTGCGAGTCAGAGGACGGCGAGACCTTCATGAAAACGGCAAACAATTCTTGCATTGAGCAAGACGATGCCGACTTCTTCGCGGCTTTGCTTTCTTGTTGTTGGTTGGGCGGTCCGGCAACCCTTTTTCTAAATCGATGGCCTCCACCACCACCTGACCACCACCGCTTGACCCTTCAAATAGCCCCGAAGGATTGTCCACTTTTGACAAGTTTGAATCATTTCCCAATGATGCATCCAACTTAAACTCCAATTATTGTTGCAAGTTCGATACATCTCTATAACATCTTGCAACTAAGAAGAAAGGTCATGTCAATACATTTGAATTTGAGCATGCCCCATTGAACATAGTTTTATCATCTTACACGATTGATGGTCATCTTGCCATTCGCATTTCTTTGGATAATTTGATCACATTACCCATGGAATTTGTTGCATGCCTCTTGTATGACGCCCCACCATTTGACAGAGCGCTTTCACTGCGATCGATTACCATTTTATCATATGAATAGTATTTCTTCCGTTCACTAAACTTATCATTGATCCTTTGTCAATATGTTACACGAGTTTGTTGTGCGCCAGAGGTCTAGATTTATTATATTCCAACACTCACATAACACCTTGTCCTGTTCTTGTTTCCACGACGACACTCTTGTCTTGGTCGTCTTGCTTTTCTTGCTTGTCTCAACATCCAAGCATATGTCTATGTCTACCTGGTCACATCTTGCACATACATCGAAGTGAATCAAGTAGAGTGACACCAAGATCAAAACTATATTTAGTGTATCATCTTTCTAGAGGCAAGATCACTATCTTATTCGCACGCAGAGAGAACATCAGCCAAGGAAACCTCATCTGGAGCAAGACCTAGTGATCTCCTAGGGTTATAACTTATAATGAACCAAAACTTCACGACATTTGCCCGCTCGAACATAGCAAGATATCACGGCGTTCCAAGAGACAATGTTCTTCTCTAACATTTGCTGAAACCAATCGCGTGACTTGCATTAGCCGATGAGCATATGTACGACATTCTTAATGGCATCATGTCAGAGTCTGCAAGCCATCCACAAATCCCCATAGATGGATGTCCATAAATGTGTTGCCAAGAATCAGGTCAACTCGGATCCACTAGCCAGCATATGACAATGCACGACACGACCAACTTCCCAACTTCAAGGTTTCCCTCACTCGCACAAGCGAGAAGCAAGCTGACGAACGTGAACTCATCATCCAACACTGCTTGACAACTCATCTCTCTAAACAAGGCACAAGCCCACAACACGGCATTCTGCGCCGGGCATGGCAGAGCCCAACAAAGCTTGGTGGGCAGTGCTGTGTTGTGATGTAGCAATTGTATCATTTCCTTAATTTACACAGTGAAATACTCCCTCCGTATCAAAATATAAGTCACACTACATGAATCTTGCACTAAAACATGTCTAGATACATATGGTTTATAATGAGCAAGTGTGACTTATATTTTGATACGGAGGGAGTACATTCAAGAAAATTTATAGTTGTCAATTTCCATAGTTGGGTTTTTTTTATTTACGATTATTATTTTTTAGGAGGACAAAAGGGGATGTAGCTCAATTGGTAGAGCGATGTTTACGCTAAATATAGGCTCGGGGTTCGATTCCTCGCATCTCCAATTTCGTTTTAGAATTTTTCTAGCCACAGACCGAGAACTCTCTTCTCCGATTTCGTTTTTAAATTATTAAATTTTCTGGCTGGAAACTGATGGGCCGTGATTATCAGGCTAAGGCCCATGAACACGAGGTATACTCCCTCCCTTCGTCCACCTCCTGAATCCTGATCCCCATTGATCGTACCCTGCTCAAACCCACGGAGATGGAAAGCGAGAGGCAGCCGGCAGCGGCGACGGCGGTCGCCGTATGTAAGGTGCTCGACGACGACGACCTCCTCATCGATATCCTCCTCCGTGTCGGCTTCCCCACCGTCCTTGTCAGCGCCGCCCTCGTCTGCAAGCGTTGGCTAGGGCACGTCTCCGACCCCGCCTTCCTCCGCCGTTTCCGGGAGCTCCACCCACCCTGCCTCCTCGGCTTCTACATCAAGGACAGGAGGGCTCTGCCGATCGCTCCACCAACCTTCGTCGCAATTCTGCCTCAGCCTCCGGAGCTTGCTCCCGTCATCCTTCCGTCGCAGAAGCTGCAGAAGCTCCATAATATCGATGAATGCCGGAACGGAAGCGTCTTCTGGTACAACTACGAAGGCAACATGTTAGCTCGACTGCACAACCCGCTGTGTCCCCAGAAAGACCCGACCATCCTCCCATCACTCCCAAGCTTTGGACTCGAGCTGGGCAACAAGTACTGCAGTTTCAGACAAGTCCTCTCCCAAGAAGATGAGGATGGCCTGTCCTATTTCTGCTTGCATGGGAAGTCTTCCCTAGACGGCCAAGGATCAGAATCTAGTGTGCAAGTCCACACGTTGCAACATGGTTGCTGGCACGAGACGTTTCGTTTCTTTGACATGTGCCACCTCCCTCGTCTGCGATCTGAACCAAAAGCCGTGCTCGTCGACAACAAAATTTATATGCCGGCGGGGCTGAGAGACATCATTGTCATGGATTTGAAGACCTCGACTATCTCCACAATTCAGTTTCCACAAGGAGTGGACCATCACCGGATAGGCACCACCATGTTGTCACGAGCTAATGATGCTTCCGGTGTATATCTTATCCAAGCTAAGGGGCTTCAACTTCGCATCTGGCTCCACAAGGGAGACAACTGGATGCCGGTGGATACCATTTGTTTGCGTGAGATGTGTGATAATTTGAAAAGGTCAGGTTGCAAAATTGAGGACCATCATACTCTTCTTCTCATGAACCAGGTGGTGGACTACGGTGACCTTTTGTTCTTGAAGATGGGTGGATGCGTGCTCCAATTTGATATCAAGTGCAGGACACTACGTATAGTATATGAAACAAAATATGATTGTTTGGGTGATATCAGTCCTTTTATGTTGATTTGGCGTCCCAAATTCCCTGCGCTCAAGTATGATCCTGCAAGGGTTACATAGTTTTGCAATCTATGTCATGCATCACAATATTATCGATCTCTTGGGATATTTTAACAATGCTAGTTAAGCAACAACAGAGGATGCTTACTTTAAGATGATTTGGAATCACTTGTGTAGCGTGATAGTCTTATAAGGGGTTACTTGTGGTTTTCGGTTACGGGAGTGGATTTTTGGACCCCGGGCTACATGGAGCCCTTTTTTTGAAAAATCGAAAATGACATTTTTGAGTTTCCAAAAATTGCGAAAAAAAATCACAGATGTAGATAGTATCTAGATCTACGGGTGTGCAAAATTTTACCTTAAAATTCGTTGTATTTTGGGCTGTAAAAAAGATAAATCGGGGAAATTTTCAAATTTTGAAACTGTGTATTGTTTCGCCACCAGATCCACCCATTTGTCTTTTTTGTGCAACCAAAAATACAATGAATTTGGAGAGGAAAATTTGCACAATTGTAGATCTCGACAATATCTACATCTGGGAATTGTTTCCTGATTTTTGGAAACTTAAAAATATCGATTTTTGAATTTTGAAAAAAAGAGCACCATGTAGCTCGGGCTCCATTATAGGTACAAGATTACCAAAGACTCTTCATTCAACATTTAAGTAGACTACTAGCAAACATGCCCGTGCGTTGCAACGGAGTGAAAGATATGCATTACAAAGGTGCACAAATTATGTTCTTCTCGCTAAAACTGCGACGTATCGCAAAAAAAACCCAGCTTCCATGCATCCACAAGTCGCTTCGTCGTGAAGTGCAGCTCACTGCCTCCTCCGCCCCTGCTTTAGCTAGTCCATCCGTACACCTGTGCTAGTGCTAGCGGAGTCGTACACTTCTATCTCCATCTCACCCCACTTTCGCGTAGTCCTTCGCCTCCCTCGGGAACGATCTGTATTCTAGATTTAACAATGAAATTATCTAACAATCCGGTAATATTATTCTTTTGAATGTACCGGGAGAATAGAATTGGTAGTTAATTGACGAATCCTCCACCAGCTTGTGCACGGCCATGTTAACTGCGGCAATACCTGGCATGGTACGCCAGAGCTCCTTGACTCCTAGAGGAGGCGCCAGTGACTTAGCGTCGATCGACGTGAGCTAGCACATATACTTAGAATAGTCCACATATGTTGTATGGGTTGCATGAGTTTCTTATAGACAACAAAGTTAAGATTCATTGATAAAATTACATGTTTACAAGAGTGCAAGATTGAGTATCATGTGGAGCACCAAGCTACCAATGGTGTCCTACATCTACGGTAGTAGCGTACTTTAGCACTGTTGTGAACATCGAAACTATGGTCACGAATCTAACATGCAAAGACCCACTCAATATTAAACCAACGTAGTCACAGGAGGTGGGCCTGGCCCATGTGTGTTGCATGCCATATCGTGCATGCATAGATGGATTTGTTAGCGATTCCGGCCGGTTCCTTTCCGTTTTGGATAACTTCGCTGTTCTTTGGGAGAACGTGGAAGAGAATTCCAGAGCGGAACGGACTGGGGCGACGTACATGAGATGATGAGAAGGACAACGTACGAAACCAACGAGCCAAACCAAGGAAACGGACGGACGAAAAACGGATCAAGATTTTGGAGGAAGAAACCTTAATGACTTTATTATATATATATATATAATATATATCTCTATCTCTACTATATAATATGGCCTGAGGAGGTGTTGGTACGTCGTGGTCATTTTACAGTTTAGCCCTTTACAATTTTGAAAACCAACCCGCAGTACAAAAGTTAAGTTTCATATTTTGCGTCTAGCCCCTCGAACCGTTTCGACAAACAGAACGCGACCGCGAATCCTCTCCTTCTATCTGACCCAGCGCACGGCGGCGCCCACGGCCGTTGGAAGAGGATCTCGCGCCGCCCGCAGCTGATAGAACTTTGCAGCAGATACTCCGAATCGGACGGCGGTGCCGGCGGCAGCCCAAAGAGGGCACGCCTGGAGGCAGCGGGCATCAAGCGAGCTAGGGCACGACTGACTGGATGTGCCACCGGGTTTCCTTGATCTGCTGCCCGCGTCCCCCGACGCCGTAGCCGCCGTAGAGGAGCGCGACCAAGAAGTTCTGGAAGGCCATGGAGAAGCCGTTCGGGGATGTGAAGGCCATGGAGAAGCTCAGCTGCTCGGTGGACGCGGAGCTAGAGGTAGAGGCCAGAGACAGTAAGAAGATGAGGAGAGACAACGGGTTGGAGAAGGAGAGGCAGTTCTGTCTTCAAATCAAGCTGCGTTGGTACTCTGCTCGACCGCTCCGCATGTCGTATTTCTTCAGACGAATATGCTGCGGCTTTAATTTGATCAGACAGTAAACTATAGCAAAATAGAGAGATTTATGTTGTGTAGGAGATAACACTGGACTCTATATAGTGTTTTGCATATCTGCTGCTTTGATCTGATGAGATTGAAATACTACTCACAAGCTAAATGTTGACAAAGTATTATTTTGGACAACAATTTCTGACAAATAGTACTCAGTAGACCTGATGTGCTAAATAGCTACAGAGATGATATGGTTATTTCAAATATTCAATTATTACAATGTCTTTTCTTTTCAAAGAAAATATATATGTTAAAATTTTTTTTTGCGGGTAAAACATATATGTTAATGTTCAGCTGTTACTTACCCTGAAACGTAAGAGGCCCTAATCACTAATCAAATACACACTGATAGTGCAGATGCAAAGTTTGCACATCATGAAGCTTCTGAGGGAAGTGGCAAGAACAATGCAGCCATCATCGCCTCCAAGAAGCGCCGCAAGACAGACAAGCGACGCGGCTGCGAGGCTATGTGCTACTCCCTCCCTTGCCCCGAGGACCCCTTCAACGACCGCCACGGCAAGAAGCGCAGGACCGACGACGACGACGGCGCCGCCGCGGCCGATGCCGACGGCGACCATAAGAAGAAGAAGAGCAAGGACTCCAAGAAGAAGCCGACGGGGCGGGCAGCCATGTCCGGGCCCAATGCCATACCCGTGCGGGCGAAGAAGACGGAGGATGACCGCCTGGAGTATGACCGGCCCTCCAAGTTCTTGGTCTGCCTCAACGCGATCCGGGACGCGGCTGGGGCGTCCGAGGACGACGGCGGTGGCATCCACGACACCGCATCATGGGGCATGGAGCTCTGGAAGTCCTGCGCGGCGTTCCCGCCGCTGGACGTGCTCGACACCAGCTACGCGTGTGCTACCCGGGAGCAGACTTCGTGGCTCGTCTCCACCGCCTGTGACATCGTCGCTAGGAAGGAGACGCTCGGGGGGGTCGTCTCTTGCCCCTTCCTGCTCTACCTCGTCCCCTCCAAGGAAAAGGCCGTGCAAGTAAGTACTAACAACTTGGTTGTTGTCGATGCTGTAATTTCTACTAATGGCCGGATGCCTGGTGCACAGGCCGGCGTGCGCTAGCTTGATTGACAGAAAGAAGAAAGAGAAGTCAAAGCAAAGAAAGGTAACGGTGAGAGAGAGGAGACAAGTTTTTCTTTTTCTTTTTTTGAGATTCGGTGAGACAGAAGCTGAGATAAATAGATGCCCTGCTAGCTAAACTAAACTACAATAAACAGCGGATATTAAATACTTTTTATGGGATGCCAAACACTGTTCTTTAGATGATAAGAATACAAGTGCAATCAAAAATATCACAAAGTACTATTTTATATTTGAAGATTCTAGACAAAATTTAGTCTGAAGATTCTACCGTTACAATGACAGCAAATTTTATGGATTGATTTTAGGGAAAAATATGCTTCTTCAAATTTATGCATGAAAATTATCATGTATATATATATTTATTTTTCATTGGGAAGTTAATTCTAAACTGATTTTGTGTATGGTAAAGTCAACGAATACACGTCCATATAATACTTGGTGTGAATATTCACATGATAAATTATTTATGAATAGACTTTTATTCATATTTTCATGCCCAGTGATGAAGTTGGTGTGGTTAATTACAAAACACAATGACTGAGTTTATCTGTCTGATAGCCCGTAGCAACGCACGGGCATTTCAACTAGTACTATATAATATGTCCTGAGGAGGTGTTGGTACGTCATGGCTGTTTTGCAGATTAGCCCCCCAGGTTCTGTGAAATTAACCCGCACTCCAACTAATTTTCCCGAAACTTTTTTTTTCGACAGAAAAAAGAAACCACGCATCACCCTTTCCGCCTTCGTCACCCGCCCGCCGCCGCCGCCACCGCTTGCCGCCCTGACTCTCGCCTCCCGGTCGCGATGATGGTTCCACTCGATCTATCCGACAAGCCCACCTCGCAGCGCCGCATAGCGGAGGGCGACACTGTCGTGGTGTACGAGCGCCACGACTCGATGCGCGCCGTCACCGTCACCGCAGGCGGCGTGCTGCAGAACCGATTCGGCGTCTTCCGCCACGCCGACTGGCTCGCGCCACTTCGGATCCAAGGTATTCAGCAGCGGCGGCGTCGGGGGCAAGTCCGGTCGCAAGGCCGGCGGCGGGTTCGTCCACCTCCTCGCGCCAACCCCGGAGCTCTAGATGCTCGTCCTCAGCCACAGGACGCAGATCCTCTACATGGCCGATATCAGCCTCGTGGTGGCCTACCTCGAGCTCGTCCCCGGGTGCGTCGTGCTGTGCTGGAGTCCGGGACCGGCAGCGGTTCGCTCACCACTTCGCTGGCCCGCGCCGTCGCGCCGCAGGGCCGCGTGTACACATTCCATTTCCACGACCACAGGGCGGCCTCGGCAAGGTAAGCAAGCAGTTCAGGAGTAATTAGTACTGTATGTCAGAAGTGATTTTCTGCTTGTTTCGCAAATCAAAACTTTTGATGATAAGGTGATTTCATTTAGACTGTTCTGT
This sequence comes from Poa pratensis, assembly GCA_947311845.1. NCBI lineage: Eukaryota > Viridiplantae > Streptophyta > Magnoliopsida > Poales > Poaceae > Poa > Poa pratensis. Next base: position 5,210,806 of record CAMZMU010000074.1, on the reverse strand, counting down.
TAAATTTAAAAACGTGGCAGATACTGCATAGTGTTCGCATTGTAGAGAATGAGAACACTGCACAAGGAAGATGATTCTTGATGTTTTTTGCTGCATGGGTTCTTGGAATGTCGTAAATGTGCAGATTTAGATCTCAGACCAGAAACATATGTCGAAATGCTGTGACATGGAATTGTATATGTTACAAAAGATAGCAAGAAACGATGAAGTAGCGGAAAGATCAAACCAACGGGGACACGAGATTTAACGTGGAAAACCCCTCCAAACAAAGGAGAGGAAAAAACCACGGGCGCCAGCCAGCAATCACTTTACTATATTGGGGTGAGGTTACAAACGCCGTGGGTTTACAATGTATGGCTTGGCATACCCTAACCGGCGGCTTACAAGATGTATTTATAGTGGACAAACCCTAAGTCGGCTGCAGTCCGACTCGAAAACGATCCGTACCGTACCGCGGGTGGCTGCCGCCCCCCGCACCCCCTTCCGTGCATACCGGATGGGCCTACGAGTGTGATGGGCCAACTTCTGACTCCGGGGCGCTCCGTTCTCCTACGTCACAAGCTGGCCTTTATCAGTACATACGAATTTGGATCACCAGAAAACAACAGTATACAATAGTTTAACTTATAAAATATGATATATAAGGTTTAAGAAGGAAAAATCAAGTTTGCCTAAAGAAAGGTCCATGTCTTTGCAACGTCTGTAGGATTTTGTACAACTATCTGTCAAATACAATGTCTTAGGGGTGACATCTTAATACAACTATCTGTCAAATAATGGCAAGTGGAAGGCAGTAAGATATCATTTGAGTGTCACTTCTTCTTCGAGCAGATTACATGTCGCAACTGTGAGTATAGTAACAGCACCATGAAGTGCAAACAACAGAAGTTTTTGCAAAATATACTTTACAAGAGCACAAATCCTTGTTTAGCAGGTTACCTGATTACATATCGCAACTCTGAGTATAGTAACAGCACCATGAAGTGCAAACAACAAAAGTTTTTGCAAAATATACTTTACAAGAGCACAAATCCTTGTTTACCAGGTTACCTACTACCTATCTTTGCAGTAACATGTGTCCATGGCCACTCAGTGTATTGCGACAAGTCTGAATGTTTTTACAGTCATGTGGTAAAGAATATATTCTTTTGTGTTATTGTAATTTAAGTTCCTTTGGTAAATAGGGAAGATTTTGAGAAGAATGGTCTAAGTAGCCTTATTACAGTCGCTGTTCGGGACATACAAGGAGAAGGGTTCCCAGAAGAGCACTCTGGAGCTTCTGATGCTGTGTTCCTGGACCTACCTCAGCCTTGGCTAGCAATACCATCGGCTGGGACAATGTTACGACCAGATGGCATTCTATGCTCCTTTTCTCCTTGTATTGAGCAAGTACAGCGTGCTTGCGAAGCTATGAGATCATGTTTCACAGGTCAGTAGTGCTCTTAGTTTGTAATTTTGTTTAGAAGTTGATTCACGGACTTATATAGTCTCCATCTAATTATTATGTTAATTACAACAGCACCATTCATTACTGTGTAAGTTGACACCGAACGGAAATAGGGCTTTACTTTACCCAGCTTTTCTTTTTCAGTGGTCTGTCTGAAACTGTCATCTGTTACAAATTATGGTGAACTCATGTCGTTGATTTATATGATAGCTCAACTCTGGTATGCTTCTTTCAGAGATATGAAAAAAAGACTAAGTTCTGCATTAGCAGTCCAAGCATGAACCCTGTTCAAAATCATGATCTAATCATCTGAAGTAATGTGGTTTTGCAAGTTTCTGTTAAAAATCTAAAAATAAAAAGCACTCAATTTAGTTACGGAATCAGATTCACTGACTCTAGCATCACTTTAATCTCAGTTCTCCTACCTTCATGTAGTCTCTTCCATATGCACAAATTTGCAGCTCTAGCATCTCCCAAATCATTGTGGTCACTTCATCTATCTGTACTTAATGGAGTTCACGATGCTTCACAAAATTCATGAACGAAGCATGGAACTAAGGGTATGAGAAGCTTTTTTTTTATCCAGCTAATTATATTTTCTTGCACAAAATTTCTTGCACAAAATATTCTATTCCCGTAGCAACGCACGGGCAATTTGCTATTCAAAACATTATTGCTACTATGTAACAGATTCTACTTCCTGTTGCCACTTCAACATTGATAAGGAACTTATAATCTATCTGAGAGAATTTTAAATTAACTTTGTTGTACGAAAGATCTGAGAAGTGAGATATGGTGTTACCATACAAATGCCTGTTCTTGTATCAGCACCAGAGCTTTTGTACTGGACATCAGCTCCCCGGACAATTCTCTCAGACATTGCTTCCTGGTGGACCAGCTAGCTACTGGCAAAAATTCTAATACGTTCTTCGTGTACCTCTCAGTTGGACAGGTTTGCAGCTCGTGGATAACAAATATACATTTTTTACAACATTGAACAATCAATTGAATTAAGAATATAGATCTTTATTTTTTTCAATGTCTAATGATTTTATACACTGAATCATTGGAACAAGACACGAGTTTTCTTTCTGTACAAGTGACACTGAATTATTCAAAGTAATGTTTTAACATATAATAGCAATTTGTGATTTTTTTTATATTTATGTGTATTTCATGCACATGCAACATAAACGACAATATAAAATAGCCCGTAGCAACGCACGGGCATTCAACTAGTATATATATACCCCTGCTATTCTAGACTCCCTTGTAGAATAAGTATTCTGGTCAACTTTTGGAACTTCCGTTTAAATAATATCTGAACTTCCGGTCGGAACACTTAGATTCGGTGAGTTTTTCAATCGGAGTTTTCAAACCGTTTGTCGGATTGAAGCAAATGATACGCCGTTGGAAATGTATGAAAAATGCGCACCTTTTTCACTTCTACAAGATTTTGAAATTAGTTACGGTTTTAAAACAAATTTAAATATACGAAACACTGTTTTTCACGTATTTTCCTCGTTTTCGTACTGTTTTGGACGCCATTTTCAAACCGTTTGTCGGATTGAAGCAAATGATACGCCGTTGGAAAGATATGAAAAATGCGCACCTTTTTCACTTCTACAAGATTTTGAAATTAGTTACGGTTGTAAAGTAATTTTGAATATACGAAACACTGATTTTCGCGTATTTTCTTCGTTTTCGTACTGTTTTGGACGCCATTTTCAAACCGTTTGTCGGATTGAAGCAAATGATACACCGTTGGAAAGATATGGAAAAACCGCATCTTGACTATCTCAGGTCAATTTTCGTAATTCATCACGGAATAAGAGCAGTTTGAAAAATAAACAATTCTGATTCTAAATTTTTATGTCCAGCGGACAGTATTTTTAAAATTACTTTCAAACCGCTTATCGAAACGTAACAAATGATATTGCGTTGGAAAGATATTGACTAGACGCAACTTTTTCGTATAGAATTTTTTTCGAAATTCTTTACGGTTTGTGATTAATTTTGAAAATACGAAAAACGGAGAAAGGAGAGACATGGGAATCGATTTGAAATTAGCACGTTTGTCGTGCTCGGATTGGGAAAATCAGTACGTGTGAGTCAAATTAGACTAATATCTTTGCCAATAGCATGTGGCGCCGGTCGATTTGGACAAACAGAGCTTGTATCGATGATTTCATGCTTAAAATTTCCGCCCCGAGAAACAGAGTATAATGAACTTCCTCTGTATACGGTTGTGAACTTCATTTTAGTCTATTGGTGAACTTCCGTTTAGTCTGTTAGTTAACTTCCGATCGCGATTTATTTTCACGCGGATAAGATGAGAGTTTTTTTCTGAAAAAATGAACTCCACGCCCCACAAGAATTTCTATTGGTGAACTTCCGTTTGGTCTGTTAGTTAACTTCCGATCGCGATTTATTTTCACGCGGATAAGATGAGAGTTTTTTGCTGAAAAAATGAACTCCACGCCCCACAAGAATTGAACTTTCTGCAAACAAAAAAGTGACTTCACGGCCATGCAACAAAAATTTGTTGGGTTAATTAGCTTCTAGGTTAATGAACTCCCTAACTTTTCAAACTTCCGTTTAAATAATAAGTGAACTTCGCGGGGATAAACATCCGTTTAATACGAAGCAAACTCCGTGCGGTGAACTTCGCTGCTGAACTTCCGTTTTAATATGATATGTACTTCACGGATGAACTTCTTTTTAATACGATGCGAACAAATGCGACTTGGTTTTTTGATAAAAAATGAACCTTTTAGATGGACGATATGAACTCCCGAATTGAACTTCTGCGAGTTAAAAGGTTAACTTCGTTTTTTTTGCGTAAAAACGGTGAAGTCCTGTAGTTGAAAGGGTGAACTTCGGGAGTTCCGAAAGTGAACTTCCGACACGCTCAAGATGAACTTCCGGTACATTTAAAGTGAACTCCGAACACTGTCAAAATGAACTTCCCAGAAGTAATTAAATCAAAACAAAGGTGTTGACTAGAGATGTGAAGTTCTCGCACATAAACTAGATTTCTGTTTATTTTTGTTTTCAAAGTAAAAAAATGTGTTCTTTTAAGTGAAATAGTGGAGATTATTAACTAACTCACAAAAAATATAAAAGTGAACCTCTATGATGGATAAATTGAACCGCCGGAAAAATCAAAATGAACTTCGCAATTATATCACACCTTTTGTTTTCTCTTATTTTTTTACTACATATTTATCGTTTGCTCGGCATCACCTAAATAGATCTGGAGAAAAAAAATGATTTGAACTCGGGTCTTGAGGGTAGTTGTTTAACGAGCAAGTCACTGGGCCATGATTGGGTTTCATTTTTGGAAACTGAGTGCGAGTCATAATAAACAGAAAGTAGCGAACAGGGTAAACAATACATGTGGGAATATGTACGGGCTTATCCACAAAAAGGAAAAGCACATTTACATGGAGGAGAAATACTACAGAGAGAGAAGCAGTCGCGCGACAATCAGACAGAAGCTAGCAGCACCATGTGCTAGCAGAGAAAAATCTCAGACGCTGGGAACCTCCAGTGCCGTACTAGAGAACTCCCCAAAAAATGGAACATCCATGGTCGTGCGCGCGCCGCCGCCGTCGAATTCGAGGCAGGGAGAGGAGCGGCGTCGGGCGCGCCGCGGACACAGCCACATATGTCAAATTAATAGCAGAATTAAGTAGTACTAAATCTCATGTACGCCAGCGGGAGCTCGCTTGGAGCACAGTTCCTTGCGGTGCTGAATCGCGACAGTGATCGAGCTTCTGAACCACAACGCAGGGGCGGAGGCAGGATGCTAGCACCAGGGGGGCCAACCAAGGCATTTCTAACACAAGGGGGGCCGGCTTAGCTAAATCTTCATTAGCAGATCAAATTAGCTAAGGTAAAATAGGCATGTTACCCTGCTGCACCGTGTCATAGGGGGGGCCATGGCCCCTGCTGGTCCCCCCTAGCTCCGCCACTGCCACAACGTGCACTGCTTGTGAACTCCGTACGCCGGCCATGAATCAAAAGTAGCAGAAACGCCAAGCACATGTGCGGCGGCTGCCGGTGTTCGGGAGGAAAAGGGCGCGCCGCGGACGGAGCCAACGGATTCCGCCCGTTGTGAGGTCCAAGGGTCATCGCGGAGCGAACCAGCAGCCTGCAGCCGGTCGGGAGATCGAGGGCACGACGCGGACGCCGACGGATCCAGCGGTTGCGACCAGTCCGGATTTGAAGGGCGCTGCGGGGCGGAGCTTTCAGCTGCCACCGGTGGAGAGGACGGGGGAGAGCCGGGGAGCAAGGCCGTGGCGGCAGTCAGTCGCCGGGGAAGGAGCCGAGGCAGCGCGGTGGTGGGTCGCCGGGGACGGATACGGAGAGGCGGCGCGGTGGTTGGTCGCCGGCGAGGCGCGGCGGTGGGCTCGGCGGGGAAGAAGCCGGGGAGGTGCGCTGTGGTGGGTCACGGCCTCACGGGAAGGGAAGTGGGACGACAGGTTGGTCGGGTTAAGAAAGTCATTAGGAATGGAAAGTTGACTAGAATAGTTATTCTAGAAACACTATAGGGGTTGTGTAGAATAGTCTCTCTCTCTCTCTCTCTCTCTCTTTACATATATATATATATATATATATATATATATATATATATAGGGTGGGACTATTTAGAAACCCCCCTTAAGAGATGCTCTAAATAACTATTTAGAGCACCTTCCGTCTAAAGACCTTCTTATCCCGACACGAGCCAGCAGACCACCGAACCGATCCGGAAAAAGCACACTACCTCGACCTTCCGTAAAAAAAAAACTTCCCCAACTACCTACCGCACGCACCCACCCCGACACGCTCTCTCTCCCCGATCCCCAACTTACTCCGGCGCTGGCCGCCTCAATCCCCGGCCGAGGGCGCCCTCCACCACGCCGCGCCGCCGCGGTCTCCCCTGCACTGGAGCGCGTCGCACTGGTAACCCATCCGCCGGAGCACGCCGCCCCGGTCTCTCCTGTGCCGGAGCGCCCCGATCCAATCTCCCCTCCGGCGGGCGCGCCGCCGCAGCCTCAGCCCCTTCTTCCTCAGCGCCGGCTCCGCCTTCCACCCCCGCGCGTCGGCCGCACCGCCGTCCTCGCCACGCGCCGGGCCTGCCCCCTTCCACCCTGTGCGCCGGCCCCTGCACCAACATCGAGTCGGCGCCCCGCACCACCTCCGGCCACACTCCCCACGGTCTCCTTCAACCACGGCGCGGCCCCAGCCTCCCACCACCACCGCGCGGCCCGGCGTCCTGCCCCGGCCCCACCAGCCCGGGTTTCACCGTGGTTCGCCATGGACGCGCCTCCGTCTGCTCGAATTGCTCCGCCCTGGCCCTCCTACCGACGAACCCCGCCTGCATCTAGATCGGTCGGCGCCGCCGCTGCCTCCTAGGAGTCCACCCCACGCAGCCCCGGAGGTCCACCACCCCTACTCCCTCGACTTCGCAGTCGTCGCGGCCCCTGGGACACGACTCCGGGGATTGACGACCTCGCTCGCCCTGCCGTGCACCGCACTCGAGCTGTCCACTGTCAGTCCGTCTGTCGCTGGCATGGGAGTACATCTCGACGGATAGAGTTGCTGCTCCTGGTCGACGAGCTGCTCCTGTGACTTCTGAATTTATTTCACGTCTTTTGTACGGTGAAGTTTACTGCATCTGGGAAAAAGTTGAATTGATTCAGAAACTTGTGCGTGTTGTGGTAATGCACAATGGACAGTGAGGTTCATATTCTATTTTGTATTTTATTTTTGACCGATGCTTGGAGAAAATGTTCCAGATGAGGCATATATAGCAGAAAAAAGAGTTCGCTTGGTTTACAATGCCAAGTTCTCTCTTTTTTTCAGGGAGTTTATTTTGTTGTCTAGAAGTTCTCTGTGAAGTCCAATTTTTTTGTGAATACTACTTTTTCTTTTGAAGTTCTCTGTTGTCTAAAAATGTCTACATTAGCTATTGTATGTTCATGTTTTGAATTTATTACTTCTGTGAAGTTAACTTTGATCGCGTCCGGAGTTCACTTTAAAGGTATCGGAAAGTTCATCTCAAACATGTTGGAAGTTTACCTTTCTATTTACAGTTTTATTAAACAGTCGAAAGTTGTCTCAATTAGCTACTGTACACGTCATATTTTTTATTTTATTACTTCTGGGAAGTTCATGTTAACCATGTTCGGAGTTCACATTATGGGTATTGGAAGTTTATCTACATCTATATTGGGAGTTCTCCTAAAAATACATCAGAAGTTATTCTCGGCCACATCGGATTATTACTGTTTTATCAGAAGTTCACCGAAATATAAAAAGGAAGTTCGTTCTTAATTTTTGAGAAGTTAACTTTAAATGCATCGGAAGTTAACTGAAAAAAATTCAAATCTAGAGACTGGAAAAAAGTTTCGCAATTTTTTCTCGTGAAGTTCATAATTTATAGAAAATTGCGAAGTTCAAAAGTATACAAACTCGAAATTCAGTCCGACTAACAACATGAAAATAGGGAAACATCTAAAAATACAGCAGTTTGTGTATTTAAAACTGCTTTTAAACCACGAATAATTTTGTAAAATGGTCAACACTGTAGGATGCGCAATTTTCATACCTTTCCAACGGTATATCATTTGCATCGTTTGGACAAACGGTTTAAAAACTACAACAAAAATAGTGCGTGATACAGAATAAAAATTTCGCGATCGGAAGTTCACCATCGCACGACCAGAAGTTCACAAACGTGTAAAATGAAGTTCGGATACTCTGTTTTTGTGGGGCGGAAATCGTACGCATGAAAATCATCGCCATGAGCTCCGTTTGTCGAAATCGACCGCCGCCGCGTGCAATTAACAAGGATAGGAGTCTATTTTGACACTCCCATGCCGAGTCATCCAATTCGAACACCACAAAAGTGCTAATTTTAAATTGATCCCATGTGGTCTTGTTTATCTGTTTTTCGTATTTTCAAAATTAATCAAAAACCGTATCGAATTTGCAAAAAAATTCTATACGAAAAAGTTGCGCCTTGTCAATATCTTTCCAACGCCATATCATTTGTTAAGTTTCGATAAGCCGTTTAAAAGTAATTCACAAAACACTGTCCGCTAGATCTAAATATCAGAATACAGTATTGTTTAATTTTAAAACTGCTCTTAAACCGTTAGTAATTTCGAAATTTACTAGAGATAGAAAAGTTGCGCATTTTTCATATCTTTCCAACGGCGTATCATTTGCATCAATCCGACCAGCGGTTTGGAAATGGCGGCCAAAAAACAGTACGAAATAGGAGAAAAACGTGAAAACTGAGTGTACTATTTCTAAAATTGTGTTAAAACTGTAAGGAATTAGGAAAACTCGTAATGACAATAAATGTGCGCAATATCCGTAGCTTTCCAACGGCATATCATTTGCATCAATCCTGGCGGCCGAAAAACAGTACCAAAACGGAGAAATTCGTGAAAACTGTGTTTAGTATTTCTAAAATTGTTTTAAAACCGTAACGAATTTGGAAAACCCGCCAAGACGAAAAAGGTGCGCAATTTCCATACCTTTCCAACGGTATATCGCATGCGTCATTCCGATAAACGGTTAGAAAATGGCGTTGAATATACTGTCCGCAAAACAGAAAATCTGGGAGTTCCGTCCGGAAGTTAACATAGTATAGACACAGAAGTTCAGAAAAGGTGCTCTGAATAGTTATTCAGAAACTGGTTCTTGAATAGCTGGAATATATATATATATATATATATATATATATATATATATATATATTATGACCCACTACGACATAGAATATTACCATTTATTTCAATAGTACTGCTACTTGGATGACTATATATCCTGATCTAAAGTATGTATCACCCAATATATCTTAATGCCAAACTGTCATTGGTTTCTGTAAAGCTAGTAATATTTGTATGGACTGGAGAGTAGTTTCATTTGGTGGTGTGTATGGCTGTCATTGCCATTTAATTTGTAAACACATATTGAAGTATTAGGCTTCAGAGGGTAGACCACTCCGTAGAATTGTGGCATGCATTCCTGTGAAAATGTTCGTCGCCTTATATAGCCTCGTTATGGTAATTTGCACAGGTTCTGAAAGTGACTAGTTATTTAGTTTTGTAATATGGACCATCATCTGATGCATCACTGTTTTGTAAACGATTAGACATTTAAGTGCAAAACTAAAAAAATGGACCAATCAAATTACGGAACATGTTTCCTTTCAGAATGTTGATGTATAATGGGACACATGTTTTATATCTGCATTTTGCAGAATGCTTTGATTGCGTATTTCTTCTGCATAATACCTGATTCAGATGTTTTCCCTTCTATAATCAGATGTTTGTTTTAGTGGACTGCAAACTGTGTAATGGAAATATAACCTGTCTGATATAAGAAGGCATTCAACCTATACCCTCGAGCTTAAAAGAACATGCAATGTAGTAATATCTTACCATCACTGTACTGTCCGTTTTATATTCTGATACTTGGTGATCTCCATCCTAACATTGTTCTGTTTCCCTTGAAACAGAAGTGCCACATGAAGAAAGACACAGGAAGCTCTTGGGTGATATCTATGTCATGAGTGGCCATGTCGGCATCAAGAAAGTGCAGTAGTGATCTGCTGTATTTTCTTTAGTGGCTGATTGCAGTTGTAGCTGTCTCTTTATTAGAAATTGTTTGGACCAATTAATTGGCAATTAGATGCTATGTAACTGGATGCGAGTCAGATTTTTGTTTCGTGTGGTGGGAAGAATACTTCCTGCATGTTGAGTAGTTATGTCCCCTCTGATCCGCTTGCATCGAGGTCTTGTGGTTCCACTTCTTGGCTGCTTGCTGCTACTCATGGCATCTGGAGAAGTGCCTTCTTGTTCACAGTTGCAAAATCGGGTTTCTGGTGACCAATGTCATGGCCACCATTTTTTTGCCGCATAGGTGTATCTTACCCAACAATACCACGAAAACGATTTTCCAACTTTTAGTTACCAATTTTTTTTCATTTTCTAAATGAAAAAGTGGGTATTTCGTGAAGCAAGTAGGAATAATATGATTCAAAATGGCACATATTCAATTTTGACAACCGCATTAAATATGGATCTACATTGGTTTCAAAATAAATGATAACTTTACATTTATACAACATTTCAAAGTAAAATATGTCCATACAATAACGTTATCTTATCAAGCTGGATTGTGTTGGCGAAACATATCCAGATAGTATAAAAGATGTCTAATAGAAGAGACAATGAATGATCCATAAACAACTTATTCTACGCAGCGTTGCCGCCTCCATCAAGACGCCATTGTCGAGGAAATTACCAAATAAAATTCATTGATCTATCAAAAATCAACATTTTTCGTACTAATCCATTTTTATACTTCCTCAAAAAATAACTTGGTTTTCCATTAAAAACTAACAATTATTAAAATAAGAATTACAATTTGGTATTCCCATCCGGTTCATAATTAACCTTATCTACGACCATCCCATCACCACGCCATCCCACCTAGTCACACACGATTCCCGCCCCACCCCTTCTTGTTCTCTCTCTCACGCTCCGGTGCCAAATACCACCCAACACCCGTTGTCCAACACACACACACATAGTGACGTCGAGGTATGTCACTCCCCCACTCGAATCCGACGATGGCCTGGAGAAGAGGTATCTTGTTCGAGTTGCATAAGGGCTCACTATCATTCAGGGATGACGATAATGGCTTCGGTCTCAACTCCGACGGAGACCTGGAACAAATGGTCGAGAACGCATGAGAGGAGGCATTGGCCGCCGATGACGGGAAACACGAAGTGAAGGCGTACACGGGCTACACCTCCCCAACAACAAGCTCTGGACCGACTTCTCGACATAATTTTTTTTTCTTCTGAAACGCCGTCTTGATCTCTTTCTTACTCTGCTAAATCTGTCACGTTGTTGGTCGCCACAATCAACATCTTCCTTTTGGTCCCTCGACCGACACCAACCATCTTCTGCATGCAACAGTGCCTAGACGAGCAACTCCTCTGCACACGACTGATGTCCTCGAGGACGAGATCTTCCATGCGAGACCAACACCTTTGACTGATGCCCACGACGAGGTCGTTCCAGCTCTGCAAACAACCGTAGCCTTCGACGATATGCTATACCCCTGCCACGCCATCGATGACCATGACGTGCTATTTTTTTTTTGTCATGGCTCTCAAGTTGCGAGTGTATTCAAAAGCATTCAGCAAACTCGTGGAACACCATCTTCCATTTGTCCGTCAATGTTTTTGACACTCGAGTGATAGTATTATCGGAGTGCCAAAAAAACAGCTGGCATGTACCATACTAGTTAAATTTGGCGCGGCGTGCTGAGAATATTTTGTAATAATTTGTGTATTTTTTTAGATGTGGTATATATATTTTAAGCAAAGGTGGTAGTTCTAATTTGTATATTTTGTTTAGCTGAAATTTAATTTGAATTTAATCTGTAGTTAGAGGGAATGAATTTGTATTTTCTAGAAATATTTATCTAGTCTAATATTTTTTTCTTTTCAAAATGTGAGTATATAATTAGATAGATTTAAGTTATATAATTTCCAAATATGTTCCGCGCGTGTGTTTTTGAATTTGAATTTAATAATGATGGCGTTATAAAGTTGTCTAAGTTAGAAATCGTTGAAATTGAAAACTGATATCGTTCTAAAAATAGTTGGATTTTGGAGATTGCTCAAATTCTAAAATTATAGTAACTCAATTTAAAATGTGGTTGTTTTTTACGTGAAAATACTCTGAAATAGTTAGTATTTTTTTTTAGTGTTTTCACACATTTTAAAGTACCTTTAAATGTTTAGCAAGTTGGAGTGGTTATATATGTTTGTATTTTGTCAAAATATTTGTTTGAGTTTCATAACTGGAGGATGTACAGTACATAAGTATATGTTAGAGTCAATTCATAATTAGAGGGAATTATTTTGGATCTCGTACTAACATTCTTTAAATTAGAGTAGTGAACTGCCATAAATATTTATTTTAACTTCATAATTAGAAAGGATGCATATTATAGAGCATCTCTATTTTTTTAGCAAATTGAATTTTTCAAATGTGTTGCATGTAATTTTTTTGCTAGAATTATGATATATTTTATCGTAGAAGAAGCAATTTGTCATATATTGAGTATTTGCAGATATTTAGAAAATTGGAGTGTTTGGATATACTTGAAATAATCCATAAACATTTGTTCCAACTCCATAATTAGGAGCAATGCAATTTGTGAGGTAATATGTGAGATACATATATATATATATATTCCGGAGTACTTCTAATTTTTTTTAGTAAATTGAAATTTTCAAATGTGGTGCATGTATTTTTGTAAGGACTTTGATATATTTTTTTTGTAGCTGCAAATATTTAGTAAATTGATGGCATAAGTAGTGATCATTTTTTGTGTGTGCACGTTGATATATTAGTCACATTTGTAAATACTGTGTTGTAAAAAAGTTAAATTTGAAAATATCCGCAGTCAAAAGTTGCTTAGTCTTAAATGCATTGAATTTCTTTTTTTTGTTAAAAAAAGTTTACATTTGTAAATAGTTTAATTTTTTAAATTGTTAATAGCGAGAAGTTATTCATATGAGATTTCCTCTTTCCAGAAGGTAAAAGAATCTAATTATGTGAATTCGTTAAAAATTCATAAAAAAAAATTTGGCCACAACCCAAATGCGAAATTCAAAATTTCAACAATTTTTAATGTTTAAATATGTATGTAGGTTTACGGTTGTAGGTTTATATTTAAGTAAGCTTTAACACGCTGCGCCCTTCGTGATAAATTTATTGTTTTTTAGGTAGATAATATTCTTTGTAATTAGAGAAAATGTGTTTAGGTCGTTTTTAAATATCTACCAATTTGAATTGCTTAAACATGTATTAATTTTGACATAAACTGACTGGATTTAGTTTCTTGAACATTTTGGTATATTTAACACATTTTTCTGCTACACAGTTAAAAAGTTATCGATTTTACAATATTAATTATTTTATAGAATTCTTTTAGATAAGTTGGTTCCACATGTCAGATGTTTAATTGCTTTTGAGATGTTTATTGCAAATAAGATTAAGCAACTTACATACAAATTTACATATGTTTGTTGTGAGGTTGAATGTATAATGTTAATTTTAAAATTTGTGTCAAAATTATGATCACGGGAAAATAAAAGTTAGTTTTTTTTTCGTTTGTGAAAGTGAAAACCGAGGGAAATGCGTGCCGAAATTGTTTGAAAACTTTTTTATTTCTGTAAATTTTGATATATCGTTTGGATTTTTCTGATTTGTAGTTTTAAAGATTTGAATTTAACAAATATTAGTTTTTTATGCAATTATTTTTAAAAGTATGACAACTGGGACCCACACGTTGATGGCCCTTAAATGGGTTAGGTTGAGACCCCAATAGCAGAGTGTGTAGTACGGGCAAGGACGTGTTTTCCCCACGAAGGTGACTCGAGGGTTTATATCGAACTCTCGGGGAATCAGTAGTGACAGCTTTACCTCCTTATCCTTCCCTTGGAAACCTGCAAACAAAAATAAATTGTTTTATGCCCTCAACCTGACCAAGTGGTTGTCAAGCACAAGGTGTGAGAATGATAAAACAAAATAATAAATAAATATGCAAAGAAAATGTGCAAGGATGATGATAGTGATGATAAATGATATTTTTGGGTTTTATATGACGTATGCAAGATGCAAAAGTATTTTTGTATTTTCGGATTTAATTATGGCTGAAAATGAAAAGTGGATGAAAGTTGTTGGAAAGGTGTTTCTTATGATTAAAAATGGACCGGGGTTCATGGTTTCACAAATGCACTCTCTTTTTAATAAAGTGGTGGACAATGGAACACATAAGTTAACATATGAGATTGCAACAAAGTTTCATGACAAGTTATAATCATATGGGCATCACGTCCTAACATAGAGATCTTTTGGTTATTAACCTCTCTTATACTCCACTAAGATGCGAACTAAATCATAACACCTTAGTATTAAGATAAATCAGAGCATAGCTTTAAGTTTCATGACATGAATTTGAAATAAGAACATGCTAGATCTAGTCATGGAGTAGTGGCAATGGTCACACCCACATCTCCGGTAGCAAGGTATTTCATTTTATCCCTAGTCAGGCAACAAAGTAAGGTAAAACACCCAAGTGGATCGCGGAACTTTCTCTCACGTTCACCGCACTAGCCACCCCCCGTTACTCCATCTAATGCACACGTTCCCCCACACAAGCTCTCATACACATGCTTGATCAAAACAAGTAAACAAGAACGGGGTACATAATATGCATCTACTTTCATAACTGAAACAAAACAATTGCAATCTCACACATATATTAACTCATAAAGATTTACCACAAAGGTATTACATAGATGACCGTAATCATGTTCGGCAGCTCATACGGTGCTAATTAGTGAAGCACAAGAGAGAGAGATACATAAGTTACTTCCACAAACCCATACTCCAGGGGTGGACTACTCCCTCTTCATCATGGATACGGTGGAGAAGTCGTTGGAGGAGGTGGAGACCTCTCCGGCAGCGCCCGCCAGAGTTTCCCCCTCCAATCTGCAGCTCCTGATCTCTGTTTCAGTGTTTCTGTGTTTCTGCGGCGCTCTTTTCCGAAGAGACTCGGGGACTATTTTTATAGTCGGTTTTAGGTCAAGACGGAGTCGTGGGCGAAAAGATCGACGGCAACGGAGCATCGAGGCTCCAGAAGGTGGGCCCCACGTGGCCTAGGGTTTTGGCCGCGTGGGCCACCCCCTTTTGGCCCTCGAGCCTCCGTTTGTTCGCTTCCTTCGCTCCCAGCTCTTCTTCCTTCCAAATATTGATGCTCCTAAAATTGCAAGTCATTTGGACGTCGTTTGGGTCCCTGAAACATCAAAATATAGAAAATAGGGTTTTCTGCCTGCGCAGGGTTAATTCCAGAAAAATAGGGGAAATTGTAAATTATTCCCAAAATCATTATAAAACATTGATATAACCCTTATATGATGCAAATATGATTGGAATATGAATAAAATAATTCAAAGTTCATGTATGCATTTTACATGCATCACACGTCAGGAATTTAATAATTTACAAAACAAAAACGTCAAGAATGGGAGTATGACTGGTGGGGCCCTTGCTTGCTGACGTCATCCGACGACGTCAGCAATGGCCATCTTCCTCTTCTTCCCCGTGCGGTGACGTCGACGATGGCGGCGTCGCTGGAGGGCGAGAGAGGAGGCGCGGCTTAGCGCATTCGACGCGGCGCGTACCGGAGAACCTAAGCGCGGCGGCGCCGGGCAGGGCGAGGTGGGAGGCGACGAATCGAAGCATGGCGGCGGCGGACGGATACGGGGAAGACGACGTCGCCGCGGGCTCCTCTGAGGTTCCCAGCTCACGATTTTCGGCGAGGATGGAGAGGAAGCCGAGGCCGTCCCGCGGTGTGCGTCGATTTGATCGGAAGGGCGTGCAGCGGCGGCGGCCTCGGGCCGTCGCGGGAGAAAGAGAGGAAGAGGAGGAAGGGCGTTTCTGCGGATGATTTTGCAAAAAAGTCTCTCGTTTTTTCGGAAATTACGGTCAGGTCCTTTGCGGGCGGTTTTTTGCAAAATTGTCGCGCCTAAGTTCGTGCGCGGCGACGTGGCGTGCTGTGATTGGTAGAAATTCGAGTGCTACAGTACTTCACGTTTTGAGGGTGACGTGGACGAATCTGGGACGTGCGTTGCGCCGATCGGATGGCCAGGAAAAAAAGGCGACGTGGGCACGGGACGGGGCGCGATTCTGTCGTACTTTTATATATAGGGGCATGTTGCAGAGTGCCGGGTGACAGGCACTTTGCAAACACCTAGTTGCTGAGTATGGCACTCGGGCGGAGTGTTTTTGACACTTTGCCGAGTGTCACAGACACTTCACAATTTTGGTGAATCCACCAGTGTGTACTACCAACAAAGATTGAAGTTTAATTTTACTAATTTACAATTTAGTTTAGCAAACCATGATACCTTAACTAGATTATCTTGTATTGCCTAGTAAATATAAATTAAGTTTATATTGGTTACCCGAAGGCTTTTGTGGATGTTGCTCCTTAAGAAGATGTTTTGTTAACGGAAATCTATTTAGTTGCAAAAGAATAAGAATTATACAAAGTTGCATCTCACCATTTATTGATTCATGACATTTACACGAACTATTGAGTATATATACTAGTATTTGGATTGGCTATTTGTTTGTCACTTGGAAATACTGTAGTTATTTTTCGGTGGATAGTTGCACATTATCGAGACTAGTTCCCTAAAAAAGAAAGGAAATCACGGAAATTCAATACGGGTAGTGGGTGCAGATGCACCCACCACTCGGAAAATATTTTTGAAATGTCAAAAAATTCCAAATTTTTTTTTTGCATGTAGTTCATGACATTTCATGTTGACACAAAAAATTTCGTGAAGAAAAAAGTTTTTTTGCAACCTGTGCAAAAAAGACAAATCCGGACACACCGAAACGTATATATACGCGTCAGTCTTTTCTCTTTTTTGTACAGATCACAAATTTTTTTTTCACCCTGCATTTTTTTGTGCTAACACATCATGTTGTAATCTACACCCGGATTTTTTTCCATAATTTTTTGATATTCTGAAAAAAAACTAAAAAAAAATTACATAATGGGTGCATACCATGAGCCAAATCTCATTGTCCCACAGGAAATCAAGACTAGTTACAGGAAAATGGGCGGAAAATATCGTGACTTTAGGTCTCCGCGCGCCGGCCGGGCCGCCGGGGTCCTTGGTCATCGTCGCCGGTGTCCCCACACAGCACAACGGGAAGGGGAGAGGGGCGGTGGTCGGACTGGATCTAGGATGAGTCGTAGACATTGAGAAGAACGAGAGCTTTGTGGACTTTTCTCGAGCGTATGGTGTGGGGGATGAATGGAAATCGGCCGGAAAAATGTGTGGCTCCACGCGGTGGGCAGGCGGCACCTGACCTTTCTTCCCCGGCTAAGTGGTTCTCTCCATTCCCGAGCACATCACTGGTAAAATCTATCTATCCCAGAGCCTGGCCGCCATAGCCCCGTCCCCGAGCTCCCCGCCGAAGCGGAAAGCGTTGGCGACTGCAGCTCCAACCTCAGGTTCGTGTCCTCTTTTGGTACAGTTCCCATATTTTGGTGATACCAGAAACTTCCATTTGGTGAAGTTCTTGCGATGATTGTTAGCATAAACATTCAGTTTACTGAAATTCTTGCAATGTTCCGTCTTTCATCAATTAACTATATACTTCATCTTGCCATGCCTCTGTTTACTGAATTTTCTGCAATTGCAGGTTCTCAAGACCCTCTGTTTTTTCATGATATTTTCCCATATCCCACCGAGAAATGTCCCGAGCTCGCGCCGTCGCTGAAACCGTTGGCAGCTGCAGCTCCACCCACAGGCCCCGTCTTCGTTCTCTTTTGGTACAGTTCCCATCTGTTGGTGATACCAGAAACTTCAATTTGGTGCAGCTCTTGCAATGATTAGTAGCATAAACATTCAGTTCGTTGAAATTCTTGCGATGATTAGTACTAGTCTCAGAGTCCGCCTTTCATCAATTAACTTCATCTCGGCATGATTTTGTTTACTGAACTTTCTGCTTCTTATGCTGCAATTGCAGGTTCTCAAGACCCTCTGTTTTTTCCATATATTTTGCCCCATATCCCACCGAGAAAGGTCCAACGTATGCAGCTGTTCTTAAAGCTATCTCGTATCATGCAGTTGTAACGGAGTCCTCGGATTGTTGATCCTCGTACACCAACCACCGCAATGGCACCAATTGTACTACCTACCCTCACACTGTTGGCTCTCGTGTCACTCGCCGTGGCGGCTGGTGACAACTATACTGTCTCTGGACAGATCCTCCTAAACTGCGGAGCATCACACCAAAGTGATGACGATAGTGGTCGTACTTGGTACGGGGACACCGCCTCCAAGTTCGCGCCATCAGTGAAAGGAGTCGCAGCCACTGCTACGTACCAAGATCCTTCACTCCCCTCAAGGGTCCCTTGGATGACTGCCCGCATCTTCACTTCAAACTACACCTATTCCTTCCCTGTCAGCTCAGGCCGCATGTTCTTGCGCCTCTACTTCTATCCGATTGCTTACGGAAACTATGCTCCGATGCCTCTTCAGTGTCACGACAAATTCTGTCCTCTTAAATGAGTTCGAAGGTTTGCGAACAGCTCAGGCCTCGCCTTCTGCCCAGGTTCTCCTTGAATTCTCGGTGAATGTTTCTACAGGCGGCCTAGACCTCACCTTTGCCCCATCATCACATCAGAGAGGTTCTTATGCATTTGTGAATGGCATCGAGATTCTGCCCACGCCTGACATATTCACTGCAACTGACACAAGATTTGTCAACGGTGATAACACAGCTCCCTTCTCATTCAACCCTCACACGGTCTTCCAGACTATGTACAGGCTCAACGTGGGGGGCGAACCCATTCCCCGGAAAGATGACTCAGGTTTTTACCGCTCATGGGACGATGACTCTCTATACATATTTGGTCGCTCTGGGTGGACCTTCTCCAAAGATAGTAATGTGACTATCGAGTATACACCCAAAGTGCCAAATTACACCGCGCCAGTTGGTGTCTATGATACAGCTCGGTCGATGGCATTGAGGGAACAACCATCGAGGGAACAGCTGATCAATATGAGGTACAACCTTACATGGATTTTACCAGTTGATGCAGGATTCGCTTACCTTCTCAGGTTCCATTTCTGTGAAATCCAGTATCCCTTTACCAAGGTGAATCAGAGGTCATTCTTCATCTACATCAATAATCAGATAGCAGAGCAGCACATGGATGTGATCCGCTGGAGCGGAGGAATTGGCAGACCAGCATACAGAGACTATGTTACCCTCACTGCTGGTTCCAATGAGGTGGAAATGTGGGTTGCACTTCACCCTGATCTTTCAAGTAATCCAGAGTACTCTGATGCAATACTGAATGGTCTTGAGGTCTTCAAGCTACAGAGTTACAGACCAAACAATCTTTCTGGGCTCAATCCATCACTTACGCAAGTGTCTGGTGGAGGGAAATTAAAGGGTGCTGTTGTACGTGGAGCTGTTGGTGGTTTCACAGTGGTGTTGATCACATGTTTTGTCATTTGCATCATCTGCAGACGAAAGAAGACAACAAAGGATTATGGTAATCACACACTTATTGCCGATCCCAGCCACGCTGACAAGCCTTCCTACTTGACACTGCCTTCCAATCATTGCCGCCACTTCTCATTTGCTGAAGTTCAGGCTGCCACCAACAATTTTGACCAATCCTTCCTGCTTGGCAAAGGTGGGTTTGGCAATGTGTATCTCGGAAATATAGACAGTGGCACCAAGGTGGCAATCAAGCGTTGCAACCCAATGTCTAAGCAGGGTGTTCATGAGTTCCATACAGAGATTGAGATGCTGTCCAAATTCCGCCACCGCCACCTTGTGTCTCTGATTGGCTACTGCGAGGCTAAGAGTGAGATGATTCTGGTATATGACTACATGGCTCATGGGACTCTGCGGGAGCACCTGTTCAACACCAGAAGCCCGCCACTGTTGTGGAAACAACGTCTTGAAATTTGCATCGGTGCAGCCCGAGGACTGCATTACCTCCACACTGGCGCAGAGCAAGGAATCATCCACCGTGACGTGAAGACCACCAATATCCTATTGGACGGTAAGTTAGTGGCAAAGGTTTCTGACTTCGGTCTATCCAAAGCTAGTCCAGATATTGAAAACACCCACATGAGCACCGCTGTGAAAGGAACCTTTGGATATCTTGATCCAGAATACTTCCGGCTGCAGCGTCTCACCAAAAAATCAGACGTGTACGCCTTCGGGGTCGTGTTGTTTGAGATCCTGTGTGCACGCCCCGTGATAAACACACAGCTCCCGGAGGAGCAAGTGAGCTTGCGTGACTGGGCGCTATCTTGCCAAAAGAAAGGTGCACTCAAGGAGATCATTGACCCTCGTGTCAAGGAGGAAATCACCCCTGAGTGCTTCATGAAATTTGTAGAGATAGCAGAGCAATGTGTTGCTGAGCGTAGCATAGATAGGCCATCAATGGGTGATGTGCTTTGGAACCTTGAGGTCGCACTCCAGCTGCAGGATAGTGCAAGCTACAATAGCAGCATGTGTGCCAGGGAGGCATCGTCTCGTCAGATAACCGAGGTGCATTC
This sequence comes from Poa pratensis, assembly GCA_947311845.1. Lineage (NCBI taxonomy): Eukaryota > Viridiplantae > Streptophyta > Magnoliopsida > Poales > Poaceae > Poa > Poa pratensis. The sequence continues at coordinate 5,190,161 of CAMZMU010000074.1, read as the reverse complement.
AAACAAACCATCGACCCACTCAACAATTAGCGCCGCCGCACAGGAAGACATATTTTCAGCTATCATACATACGGAAGGCCGATGAAAGCAAACTGCAGGTCAGGATTTTATTCCATTTATAGGTTCATCATTACAGAACTGATACTATTTTGTAATTAGTAATTACACACATACACATTTATAGGGGTTGTCGTAACAAAAACCCAGCACCATTGTACTGACATTGGTATAAGGTTATTAGACAGAAGTCATGAATAAAAGTGTTGTTTCGAATTTAGAGTAACAGAACAATGGCTGCACCAAGTAGTATGCATTGACAAAAGAGAATCCACCATGTTAAGCAGGGAAGTAGCACCTTCAGAATGGTCAAGTGAACTGGGTTTCTTCAAATATGCAGCCCAGTGTGTGGCGAGCATATCTAACATAAGTCCAGCACACTGGGTCTGCAGCGCTTAAGGCATGATTCTGTTGGCCAGTGTACGTTGGCAGATGGTGATATACTCCTGCAATCGATGATGGTGCGTTTTATCAGAACGCCGAGAGAATCATAAGGGACAAACTGTGTACGCACGCATAGGGACAAACTGTATCAACTACTGCATCTTCAGTGACCTGGAAGAGCGACATAAAAGATACCTGAACAATTTGTAAGAAGGGCTTTAGCACCTTGTCAGTCTGAATCAGACCTCCTGTTTCCTCTACATCTTTGCTCGCCGGCTAACTAGTTTGGGAGCCAACTGTATCAACTACTGCCATTCTCAGTTTTCTACAACAGAGATTTATGTACGCACCTCTGAGATTATCTGAATCTCTAGATATGAACAACTGTATCAATATTTACATCAAGGTCATTCAACCCGATAGAGGCCAGACAATCCGATAGCTCAGTAACGGTGCAGGCGAGAGACATGGTCTCAGCGTGCCGGACGTTTTCAAGATCGCACATTTGTCCAGGAGCTCATGTAGATTTATACTAATAAAAGTATCCATGATCGAGCGGGAACCTCATGCAAGGAAAAAAAATCCTCTAACCAATGGGAGCGCTAGACCAGCTTAGATCACTGAGAAATATCTCAGTTGTGTTATGTCAGCCCAATCCAAGATAAGCAACACTTTGCCATGCAGGATTGAACGATGCAAAAACTAATCATCCACTGCAACTTCTGTAATGAATTCTATTCTATGACGCCTTTTATTAATATCAACTTGGATAGATACCAACATTTTATAATACACTTGTGGTGTTAGAAGAAACATGTATCATGCACCATCTTAATATTTCACTTGACCACAGAATTAACACTACAATTCTCTCTTATCACTTTAGATATTGTAGTCAACCGTCACTCAGTTGAAAATTATAGAACTTTTTGACTGCTTTTGTGGTATGAGCATGGGTATGATGCACTGATGCTGACCTCTGTACTGCATCAACTGCAGTGCTGCAAACGCAGAGTTTGTTTCTAAGGCAGCGAAGTCCACCTGCGACATTCGTTCAATCTAACAACTACTCATAAAATTTACAACTAAGCCCATCAGCACTTTCTTTTCCCCTGCTATGATCTGTACATTTACCGCAATTTACTGCTGCTTTCCCATCCATCTGCCAGAGCATATACAGTGGACTAGTATATCAGCTCCTTAGAGCATCTCCAAGTGCTCCCAATAAACGGTCCGGCAACTGTGCCAGACAGACTCTATTGGGAGTGCTGACACATATTGTCGGTCTATTGGGACTGGCTGCCCCCAGCGGCCACCCCCAATAGATTTTCCAAAAAATGATTTGAAATGTGAATTTAAACAAGCCGGTAATTTTCATTAAAATTTAAACGAAATTTTAGAAACTTAAAAATAAATTTACAAACTTCGACGAATTTTAAGAAATAACCAGTTCTATAATACAGGATGACTTTACACAGGACCAGGAAGTAGGAAAAGAACGCAGATAGTTTACCCAGTGCCGCAGTTCAGGCCAAGTTTACAGCACACCTAAAGAGAAAATATCCAGTTTATGTCTGGCCACCACAACTTGGGAAAACCACAAACACGGTCATCCATTCATGCCGACCTGAGCTGCCTGAGCCGCAGGCCCGATCATCAGCCCTTTTGCGTCGGCCGCTAGGTCGGACAGTGTCCGGTCCTCCTTCAGCTGCGGAAACAACCCTACGCTGCCAGAGAATAGCCTGTACCTTTCCACCTTGGACGGGGTCCTTTCAACGATGGACAGTGCTTCCAGCATGCCATTGTTTCTGAAGGCTTCCGCGTAGACTGGACGTAGTGTGACCATGGATATTGCCAACTCAACCAGCCTCCTTCTCATATTCGGAATTTCAGTGCTTGGTCTCTTGTTTGCGTTGAGTTCATCCACCAGTTTCTTAGCAAGTACCCCATCATCTGGACGCGGTATGTGAGGATGGGTAATGCTTCCAGGGAAAAGTGTACAGATCTGTGAAGCCAGGCCGATCAGGGCCTCCAGTTGTTTGCCCTCCGAGTCTGGGTTGATTATTCTTTCCAGCACCTGCATGGTGAGCCAATTCGTAATTTATTCAACTAAAGCAACAAAGCAACATATATATAATGTGTGTATCCAACTGGCATCTGTATAAGTTGATACCACTTATGCAAGGCACACAGGCCGTTGTCTCAAATTTTGCTTGAAAGAAAAAAAGAACATATACATGGGGTTTAATGTGGAGATGATCTTAAATTAGGAATGTAGAAGACAGATAATAGCATTAATTAGTGTCACTACAATTTGCTTGTTTTCAGTTTGGTTACGACAATGGACAATATATAGTACTGTTTATTAAAACATAGAGACTAATTGACCTGTCAATATTCTGTGATAGCCTTTTACCTATTTCGAGGTAATAGTATATATCCGACATTTGATCACAATTTTTTTTAATGATTTACAGGCTGAAATTAATATAAAATATGATCGATAGTACTACTAATTTGTGTGTCTAGAAAATTAACTTGCGAATTCAGAGAGGCCTCACCGTAGACAAGGCAGATGATATGGGCTGGTTTGGATTTTGATCATGACGCAAATTGCGTCCCGAGTGCATGCACATACTTTGTAGTAGAATTGCCGCAAGGTAGACATACTCACCATCCGGATCCCGAATCAGAAGCATGTCCATGAGATCCCTGATGAGTTCGTATCCCGGTTCGTTGAGCATAGCAGAACAGTTGCCAGCGTTTTCAATTGACAGCATTGCAAGTGCTTCACCTGCCGCCTTTCGTAGCAAGGGATCATTACTTGTGTTTGGTGATTCATCGCGCCCAAGAAATGTATGAATTAACGTGGCAATGATCACTTGGTTTCCCCCAATTTCCTGGCTTGCTTTCTCATCCATAGCGAGCTTGGCAATGATGTCCATTGTCGGCTTCCATTGTTCTGGGCCGCTGCAGCTGTCCTCTAAGATCTCGGCGAGCTTGCTAAGTAGCAAATGATTCTCAGACAGACATTTCCGGAGCGTTACACCAATTTCCCCCTTGACGCTTGCAAGCTTCGCAACCAATATCAATGATGAAGTAACGATCTGTTTCTGCTGCAATGTTGTTGTGTCAGTGATGTGACTTATGAATCCTATGATCTTTGGGAGAATTTCTGTTGATCTGCTTATTTCTGCACAGTTGTCCACGTCATAAGCAAGCCTTTCAAGGATTAACACGCCCAATACAGGGATTGAATCCTCATCCTTCAAACTATCACGTGGAATTGACAATATATCCTTCATGTGTTTCTGAAAGTTACATATCCAAATACCTCCATTTTGGAAAAAACAAAAAGAATCTGTGTATTCTAGAGCTCCCTTCACTGATGCCTGATGCTTGGACTGACGAGTCTTGTATCGGTGGCTGATTATCAGCGTTACCTCGCTCAAGGTCCCCTGCTTGGGCTGCAGCCTGGCTCATTTCCTGGAACTCTATTTCCGGACTACCAGCAGTTCCTCTATTACCATCCACTCGTGAAGGAATTAAAGCATCTATTATTTCTTGGTCACCAATTCCTCTAATATACCCGGTTTCCTCATTATCAACGGTTCCTCTGTTACCGTCCACTCCCGGAGAACTTGAAGCATCTCTTATTTCTTGATCACCAGATCCTCCATTACCCTCTACTATCGGGGCCAAGCTGTCCTGTCTCGCTGGTTTATTCTCCGCATCAAGAAGTGAAGATACCATCTGTATGGTGCCAGGTATCCCGACGATGCGTAGATATCCAGCAAGATCAGCGACCACTTTGGCGGCGAACAGCCTGACATCTGCATCTTTCACAACTTCCTCATCTTCTGTGGGTGAGGCGCCTTCTGGAACTGTCCAGCCCAACATGCTGATCAAGGTGCTCACGGCCTTGGTGGAAGAAGTGACTTGTGAAGCGACCTCTTTGTTGGAGGCCTCATCCTCCTGCTGCAGAAAGGAGTTTAAGATTTGGACCGCGGCGAGCTTCTTATCCCGGGTGACGTCTGAATTCACGGAATCGACGGCAAATGTAACAAGGCTCATTTTCTTTATATCAAGCACACTTTCTTGCACGAAAGTTTCATAGGCATGTTCATAGTAAAGATCTATGGACTTCATACCCATCTTGTCGACGAGTCCACACCGCAGGGCCAGTGATGCTCGAAAGAAGAAGGAGAATGCTTCGAATACACATGCGAGGATATATAATGCCCCTTGGCATATTACCATTATGTACAAGGCCTTCAGAGTTTTCACTACGTGTGTTCCATTGTTTGAGTCCTCGAGCTCAAGGTCGCCATACTCGCCACCGAAAAGGCGCAAGAACCCCAGTACAATTCGTGTCATAGACAGTGGAATCTGGAAGTTGATCGGAAGCACCAATGGAACTAGCACCAATGGATCAGCATATTCTGATGCTACTGGGATATAAAAACTAAGCGCTTCCTCAGCGGAAGTAGAAACAAAATATAGATATAACCTGAATAATCCAAAGAAGAAAATGATGACACCGAATATGTATATCAGGAACATCAATGCATACGCATAGAAAAAGTATCTGATCGTTCGTGGCATCCTTGTGACCGTAATGCTCCCTGTAATCTTGAATAACAACTGGTCATCCGATTTGCTTTCCCGACTAAATGCCCTGGATATATAAAGTAAATAAGAAATGGTGAGCACTAACTCGTACGAAGACCTCTCTATATAGCTGTTTATTACATAAGATAGGAAAAATAACCAAGACGATTACAATTATGAGACACCGGAAACAAAAGAACACTGGAATTTGATGGCTGTATTCAGAGAAGCCTACAAATAAAGTTGCATCTTTTGTAATGCATGTACAGTACGGTAGTTGGAAACAAAACCTATGGAGAAACGACGACCTAACAAAACGATAATGTGTTGGTCAAAACCTCAACAAACGCAGGCAATCCCGCAAAACGGATAGGGCCAAGCCTGGACAACAGTCATTCACAAGTACTATATATAAATTATCACTAATTTTTAATTTTATTTATCATACAAATCCCTCCGCATTTATATTTTTTCGATAAAGGACATTTTATTATTTAAAATAGTTAAACATTATACCCGGTCTCTGCACTTAGGATACACACAACCGCAACCGCAAGTATACCGTCACAAACACAAAAGAAAAACACAAGCGAGATACAAGTAATCTGGAACTGTAGAAGTTTTATAGCTACATGTGAAACCTCTATCTTTGGAAGTACAAGTATTCAACTTTTGGAAGTAAAAAAAAGTGGTGGTTGTTGCTGGAGAATGGAGATCCAAGAGATGACCAAAAAGAGCCCCAACACCCCCATTTTGTTCTTAATATTGGGAGCAAACAAAGGCCTCCAACCGAATTGCCATGTATGATCCTTGGGTTGCACTATGTAAAGATCAACCTTCATGAAGACTAGGTCTCACGAGCAAGCAACATGGGAGGTCTGATGCGTGTCACTACGGGAGCCTAGCGCGAGAGTCCGTAAAAGAATTCGTGACGCACATATTTGGATCCCACGTTCCCTCACGGCTCATTGTTACTCCATAGGCTGGAGGATTTTTCATCTTTTCATCAAAAAGTTGAACAATCAAGATAGATGACAAGTGCCTAGCTAATCGATTTGATCACACCGTGTGGCTGATCGATTTGATCAGATCATGTAGAAACAAGGTTCAAATCGTTCATTCGTTAGGATGGCTTAGCTGGCTCGAGGAAAAATAGCCCGATCGCTGAAGCCTTGCGTGCCGTTTTCTCTTTCAGGTAGGTTCAACATGTACAACACAATACACACACATAAAAGCATGCAAAAGTATAAACACAGTTCTCTCGGAAGTACAAAATAGACTAACCGACGTACAAAGTACCTCGCCAAAACCCGAAATACAAAAGTGAAAAATTCCGAAGTACTAAACCCGAAGTATCGTGTTCACTGAAACCGAAAGTACAAAACTATTGAAATCCGAAGTATAAAAATACTAAAACGTGAAATACAAAATTGCAAGTACAAACAAATAACGAAGTACAAACTTCCGAAATACAAAGTACAAAAAACTCGAAGTATGAAACAATGAAACCCGAGGTATAAAAGCGTTGAAAGTCGAAGTACAAAAAATGTGAAGTACAAAAATCATGAAGTACGAAATCCCGTAATATAGAGTACCAAAATCCCGAAGTAAAAAACACGGAAAACTGCAGTTCAAAAATATTGAAAACCGGAGTACAAATACGCGCTTGTGGGGAGTACATAGGTATTATAAAATCCCAAAGTACATGGTATTCAACTTTTTGAAGTAAGGAAAAAGTTCATCAAAACCAACTCAACATGGGATGTAATCTTTAATATCTTGACGCGATAATCTCAAATATATAAATAATTCATAATTTGGACGAACGGTTTAAATTATATTTTGCTGTGAAAAATGAATTTAAAAATAAATGCGCGTACAACCTACCAAGGCCGGAAAGGTGAAAACCCACCTAAATACTCTTGTTCTGACACTTGTCACACATGCATACACCCCATATGGTTCCCACGAAAGGATAAGTTGATACGTGGCGAGCAGATAACACATGATAAGGGAAAATGCGACACTTGCCGGTGTTATAAGCGCATGGGCCAAACCTACAAAGGTAGGCCTTTCTCTAGTGATTTCGTTAATCTTTGACCATTTTTTTTAGGATAAAGACCCAAATTTTCCGGCCCATATGCCAAATCTGGCTTATCCCATAAGAGCAGGTACAATAGTTGCCTTGTAAACCGTCTACGTGGCACTTTTATCTATGTGGAGGAGACAAATAAATAAAAAAGAGATGGAGTGGGCCCTCGTGTAAGAGCCAGCCTCTACGCATGCTACTAAACAAAAATATTAAATGTGAAGAGAGATAAAAAACACAAAGTGAGAAAATACGATGATAGTTTTAATCCCAAAGGTGGACAGCTTGGAAAAGTTAACTCGATACATGCCTATAAGTTTATGTAACGTTGTTTACAAGGTGGTTTCGAAGATATTGTCAAACAGGCTGAAATCTATTCTCCCTGAAATAGTTGGTGAGAACCGAAGTACTTTCGTCCCAGGTCGATTCATAACCGACACCATATTGCTGGCTCATGAGTGCGTCCACTAAATTAAGAAGAAAGGGAAAAAGGGTTGTGCACGGTAAAATTGGACATGCATAAGGAGTATGACCGCGTAGAGTGGTGTTTTCTTAAAAAGACAATGATCATAATGGGATTTGATCCAGGGTGGGTGGATTTGATAATGTCATGTGTATCATCACTTAAGTACTCGGTTCGGTTTAACTCAAATACTACCGATCAATTTACCCCCTCTCTCGGGGTATTCGTCAATGGGATCCACTATCACCGTATCTTTTTCTGTTATGTGCGGAAGGCCTATCAAGTATGTTGAGTAATGCTGAAACTAGGGGAGATATCGCAAGGGTTAGAGTATGCAGGGAGGCTCTGATGATGTCTCATCTTTTGTTCGCTGAAGCTTCATTGATTTTGATGGAATCGAAGCAAATGGACATAATGCAATAACTCTGAAGAATATTCTGGATGCCTATTGTGCAAGTTCGGGGCAGCTTGTGAGTGATGCAAAATCAAGTATTTATTTCATCCCAAATACGATGGTAAATGATCGGGTGGAGGTTTGCCAAGTCCTTCATATTCTAACTGAATCTCTAAACGATAAATAACTGGGCCTCCCTGCTATGGTGGGCGTTGATCGATCAGATTGCTTTAAGCATCTGGTGGAAAGAGTGCTAGGTAGAGTTATTGGCTGGAAGGATAATAAGGGCTGCGGTTGCTCAAGCCATACCAGTGTTTGGGATGACAATATTCAAAATTCCAAAAACATTTTCAAAGGAATAGTTGATCCTATTTCGCAACTTTGGTGGGGTGATGATGAAAACCATAAGAGGATGCATTTGCATTGGGTGGCATGATGAAAACTTTGTATTCCAGGAGGGCAGGGCAGATATGCAGGCGCGGCGAAGCCGCTAGCCGCTGGTGGCGCGAGAAAAGCCGATGGGTGTGGTCGGCCGGGAAGGAGGAGGTAGCTGCCACACTGGGACTGGAGAATGCTTTATTTGGGCATACCAGTGTCGGAGGAGGAAGACGATCTTAGAATGGTCGGATGGAGATCCAGTAGTCCAGAAAAAGGTGATTGAGATTTGAGAAAAAAAAGCAACTATGATATTTTCATTTCTCTTTTAATAAATAAAATAAATCAGTACTTTCTAGTACTTTCCGGTACTTTCTTTTTAGTACTTTCTAGTACCTCCTACTTTTTCACCGATGGATTGCCTTGGTTGGACGGTTCCTAAATTTGCCAACCATGGTAAAACTTGTAATATTGTAGAGATATATATGTCCAGGAAATTCACAAAAGTACCTGAAAGACTCCAGTATGATTATGGCCGCCAAGTACCCGAAATGACTGTGCAGCTTCTTGGAGAATCCGACGACCACGGTGGCCCAGATGAGCACTAGCCTGCCGACGGCATTGCCTGTCCTCTCCATGAAAGCGACGATGCGGACAAAGCCGTTTAGCCGTTTCTGAGCCTTCATCCTTGCAGTTGCCATACTGTCGCTCGCCACGTATTGCTGAGTCCCGGTCAGATTGACCCGAGAGGAATGCTATGCTGGTTTCGGTTGCTGATGCGCGCAGGACACAGCCATATATCCTCCTGGTGGCCGGTGTTCTTGTATCTATAGTAGCTTGCGGCTGAGACCAGGCCAAAGAAAGGAAGCGTGTTGTAGGAAAACAAGACGTGGAAGAACATGACACAAATGTTTGCCTTGTTTGTTAACAAGGTTTAGTTGGAAGCCTACATCCTCAAAGCATGACTACAAACGATCCTCCCACGATATCTCAAATTCTCAACACAAACTGCTTTATGAACAGTTACGTACGTCGACAAAATATCAGTAAAGATCAGAGGGTCTTGAGATTTGGGATGCGTAGTTGTATTGTTTAGGCACAGCCACAGCCACAGAGGTATAGAATCTGCAATTATAGCATATAAGAAGCAAAACATTCAGTAAACAGAATCGTGTCAAGATGAAGCTGCAGCATAGTTAAATTGATAAAAGGCGGAACATCGACGGCTCAGAGTCTCTAAGTACTAGTCATTGCAAGAATTTCAATTAATCGAAAGCTTATGCGACCTAATCATTGCAAGACTTCACCAAAAGATAGGAACTGTACCAAAAGAGGACGAAGACGGGAACCTGTGTAGGACTGTGGGTGGAGCTGCAGCTGCCAACGATTTCCGCGAGGACGAGGCTTCGACGGGAGCTCGGGGATGGGGCTATGGCGGACAGGCTCTGGGCTAGATTGATTTTACTGGCGGTGTGTTCGGGAATGGAGAGAACCATTCAGCCGGGGAAGAAAGGTCAGCTGACCGCGTGGAGCCACGCATTTTTCCGGCCGCCTTTCCATTCAGCCCCCGCACAATACGCTCCCATGTCTAGGACTCTTCCCAGATCCAGTCCGACCACCGTCCCTCTCCCCTTCCCGCTCTGCTGTGTGTGGACACCGGCGGCCGGCGACGAGGACCAAGGACCCCTGACGGCGCGCGGAGACCTAAAGTCACGATTTTTCCTGTGACTGGTCTTGAATTTTTTTTATGGGAACTAGTCCGGATATGTGTAACTCTATCCACCAAGAAATAACTATGTACTCTATGATTCCGGCAAGCAATAAATGGAGTATGCAACTTTGTACTAATTTGCATTCTTATGCACATAATGGATTTCCTTCCTTTAACAAACATCTTCTTAAGGAGAAATGTCTACAAAAGTACAAATAATGATAACTTCAGCTACGAAATCTGAACTTAAATTATATTCACTAGGCACTAGGATATATTCTGGTTAAGATCATGGTCTGAAATAAAATGTTAATGATTAGGAAAAAATAGTACAAATTAAACTTCGATCTCATACAGTAATACACACTACCGGATTCACCCAAGTTGCCAAGTTCCCCGTGGCGCTCCGCAAAGGGCCGAAAACACTTGACATACAAAATGTTTGGCCCTCTGTAAAGGATAACCCTACAAAACGAAATCTACAAGGATGTAAAAATGTTTTTCTGTGGCTATGAGTAGACGGTGGAACACTAGTTCATTTCTTGGCCTTTTGCCAAAATCGTTTGGCATGTTGTTTTCGGTACGTATAATATTCCACATCCATCGGATATAACTAATATGTTTGCTAATTGGTTGAATGGGATTGATAAAAGTAACAAGGCTCGAAGCATTTCAGCTATATGTTAGTTGAAAGTACAATGAGCCCCCATGTGTCTTAATCTTTCAACACTTTCTGTGAATATCTCTACTATATAATTCCCCCTATATATAAAAGTACGTGCAAACCGCGCTCAGGTAGGCCATCCACGTCGCCGAAAGCCGCTGGCCGTCCGATCGCGCCGTCGGGTGGCCCAGATGTGTTCGCGCTCGCGCTACTGTAGCAGGTGAATTTCTTCCAATCACACGACGACACGTCGCCCCGCACAGATTTTGGCGCACGAACATTTGCGGAAAACCCCCGCAAAGGACCTATTTGGAATTTGCGAAAACTCCAGGGATTTCCATGGAAAAGCGTCCGCACAACTCCCTCCCTCTCCTCTCTCCCCGCGCGAGCCCGACCTCGCCGGCGCCGCCACGCTGCTCCTCCCTCAAATTGCGGCACGCGGAGGGCTGCGCCGTCGCCTCCGCTCCATCCTCGCCCCGCGCCGCGTGCCGGGACGCGGCGTCGATGCCGGAATAGCCGCCGCCGCCGCCTTTTTGGTCGCCGACGGCGGTCCGGCGACCATTGGATCCCGCGCGCCGCCTCTACGCCTCCCCTCCACCTCCCCGCGGATCCACGCGGGCCGACGCCGGCGCGAGCGCGCAGCAGCACGAGCACGACCTCGGCGTCGTGGCCATGTCCTCCGCCGGCGCGGGGCGGCCATTTTCAGATTTTTTTTTTACAAATTCGTAATTATTAAACCCTGATACGTGGGTCCCAGGTGTCAGATATTTCACAAATACAGGGAAAAATGTTAAAAGTCGAACAAAAAAAACTTCTATGATTCAAATAATGCAAAAATAATACGTCAACAAATTGCAAATTCATCAAATGTTCAAACTTTCCCACACAAAAGTTAAACCCAAAAAACAGTACCCACATAAAATAATGCAATTAATATTTCAAAATTTCCGCAAACTATCCCATTTTCATACCCTCTATACAAAAGTTGGAACAAAAAAACATTGCGCACATTTCCGAAATTAAGAAAACTGAAAATTTACTACACGAACTAATAAATGCCCATAATGCAAAAATAATACGTAAACAAATTGCAAATTCATCAAATTTTCAAACTTTCTCACATAAAAGTTACACCCAAAAACAGTACGCACATAAAATAATGCAATTATTATTTCAGAATTTCCGAAAGCTACCCCATTTCCATACACTCTATACAAAAGTTGCAAAAAAAAAAACATTGCGCACATTTCCAAAATTAAGAAAACTGAAAATTTACTAGATTTTCAAACTTTACCACACGAACGAATAAATGCCCATTTTGTTGAAAATTTGTTGGATCAGTTTTCCACATAATTTCCTATTTTCCTAGTTGGAAGAAATATCAAATTCCCGCGGTTTTCAGAGTTTCCGATCAACACGGGCACGGTATGCCACCGCGTTACACAAAAGTTGCAACAAAAATACATTGTGCACATTTCAAAATTTAACAAAACTGAAAAATTAATAGATTTCAAACTCTCCACACGACCTAATAAATGCCCATTTTGTTGAAAATTTGTTGGATCAGTTTTTCACATAGTTTTCTAATTTTCTATTCTGAATGTACCCATAAAAAGAAATAACATATCAAAACGATTAGACAGGTTCCTGCTTATTTAAAACGCGAACACTTCTTAGTCAATTTAATCATGATGTTGACGGCTGCACTTTAACTAAATTTTCAAATTGTCCCACAAATGGTAATGTAACTTTTCCCTGCAGATTAAATGTTAATCTAACTAAATTATCGCTAAGGGCATGACATGTCATCGAACTTTTCGTCTTAACTACTAGACGACAATTCTACGACACGTCTACCGGCCTTTATGACGATGGTTATACAACGTCTATGTCAGTAATTTTTCCCCATTTCCCGCCACATTTTCGGACTATATTTTTATACCTTAAATTTAGTGTCGATTTCCCAACATCCTCGACGTGCATGACAGTATTATATATTTTTAGCGCCTTTTTTCTTAATTTTTATCTGCATTTCTCCAGCGTTATTTCTTTATTATAAATTCAATGTTAATTACCCGACCTCTTCGACGGTAACTTCTAACCGATGATATTTAATTATAGCAGACGAATCAATGGGAAGGGTATGTCATACGATTAAAATTCAAATTTAAACATTCAAAATTTTGAATGCCTTTCAAATCTGAGGATTCAATAACCGTGAAAAGAATTCAAAACTTAAAAACTTCTCAATTTGAACAGATTTCAAAAACAGAACAATTCTTTAAACGTAAACTTTCTTTGCATTCCAACAATTTTCAACTTCTCACAATTTAAAAATGTCAGCAGTTTCAAATTTAAATTTTGCCACACACGTGCGGCATATGTCGTGCTAAGTTGCCTAGTATTGCTTGAGGAGGTGTTGGTGTGTTTTTCTTATTTCCCAATTTACCCCTGTGTCGCTAGGCATAGTTACAGAATATTACACCTCATGCCACCGCCAAGTGAATTGAACGATTCGATTAGCTATTCTATTTGCGTTTTAGCCCACCAGACAATTAGTAATTAACCCGCAGTCCATAAACCTTATCCCACGCCGGCAACGCATGCATCCACCCCGGATCCCCTGCGCCTCCCAGTCTTTACCGCCGGCGGTAGGCCCCCGGGCCGTTCCACCACCGGCAGGCTCCCGCCAGTCCCACCGCCCGCAGGACACGTACCGCCCCGCCGTTGGCTCCCAGCGCTTCCTTCTTCCGTTGCCGTCACCCAAGCGGGAGCATACAGTTGGTGCCGTCACAAGGCATAGGACAAGTACAGCAGCAACGTCCCTGGTCCTAGCCCCAGCTGCAGCGCCGCCGGTCCGACCGGACGCTGGTCGCTGGCCCAACGCCTTCGCCTGCTGACGCTCAGAGCCCTGCTGCTGCGGCACATTTTTTCCCCCTTTCGTTGTATGCCTACGAGAACTAAAATTGCATTTTGCAAGTGCAGGTTAAAGCATCCGGGATCTGCGAGAGCACCAGCTCGGATTTAGTGATTAGCTAATCGATCGAGCTAGCTAACCGATGGAAACTTGCATATGAGCTAGCCAGCTCTCTGTATGATCGATACACTGTCGCACTTATTTATTCAGATCCGTTTCTTTATTTTACGTGTACCATTGGTTGTTCTCACTTCTCAAGAAGGAAAATATACTGTGGAAAAACATCGGGTCACATGGAATTAGTCTCTATGATTTTTCCCTAAAAATAGTGAGTTTAGGAGCAGCTACTATTAGCCTCATGAATTCTAATGATCAGTTTGAAAAATTTCAGTCCAAGACTATCTATCTAATAGCTGGTTGATGCTTGATACTGCAGGGGTTTCCTCTTCCAAATCATGCTAAGAAAAAACTTCATAGTGTATCAGTTGGTGATCACTTGATTACGAAAATGTTTATTTCGGTTCCGAAACTTTTGCTATGATTTGATTGAATGTGGATTATAACATTTTACCCCGTAGCAACGCACAGGCTTTTTGCTAGTTACATATAATCCTATTAGATAAAGAGCTTTATTACTTAAAGATTTTAAGCATATAATCCTATTAGGATACTTAAATGATTTTTTTACAATCTTTAGGAGTAAATTACCACTTAGTTGTAGTTCGAATTTGAATTATTTGGAAGATATCAATCGAAATTCATTTAAAAGGGTGAAAATAGCTAGAAAACGAGAAAATTCTTAATACTTGAGAATTGACATCCAATATGATTTATTTGAAAAAATCGGAGAGTTATTCATTGTCCACCATATTTTACTTTTGCTTCACTAAAAAAATCAATTTTGGCACTCAAAAATAAAAAATCAATTTTTTGTTATAAAAAACATGGAAATTGATTTTGACACTATTCTTTGGCATGCCAACTAGGACGAGGAAAACTAAATAAGTTGCAAACAATTTTCTATGTCAACTGCTATGTTGTTAGATGACGTATCCGGCAAAAGGCACGACGCCGTCGATTTCCTGCTATGTGCACCATAGGGGACACATGTACATCCATTTTTCCTAGTGTTTATTTGTTTGCCGAGTTCCCCACTCAAACACTCGGCACGTCCGACGCATTTACGACACAATCGTGCCTTCTTCTGGAGAGAGGTGGTACGGTCTGGGACTGGCACAACCACATGATCAACGTCGGAGATGGCTGTGAGGCTGCACACAATCTTCAATGGCAATACAGTGTCCTTGGTGGTAACGATAAACTGCGGTACATATGGATCGATCAAGCGAGACCGTATTGTTTCCCAAGTACCGTTCCACTACAAACTGATAAGAGAGACTCAAATATATTCCAGCGAGCGACCTCATCAGTACTCTTCCGAGTACCAACCACACGAAGCAAAAGATCTAAATTCCTGATTAATTAATCCAGTAAAAGTTATAAAACAGACAGCTGCTAGAACTGCTACCAGCAACTGAAGGAAATGCAGCTGATCACTACTCCTCTTCCATGATGTCGTCACTCACGATCTGCATATCATCCAAGAGCTTCCTGGCGTCTTCTTCTTCACACTCCATTTCTGTTACAAGGATGAAGATAATTAAGTATCAGAATATCAAAATGGATAGCTAGTATAACAATATTATGTACGCTTGAAAGTGAAATGAGCATTTATTCCTACAGAGTACTTAAGGGGAACCGAAGCGTTAACAAAAATAAACCATTCCATTGAGTGGTCTGACCACCGTAGTCTGATACTTCAGTACATGTCTACCAAGCTATAACCATCAACACCATCAAAGTATCAAATTAATGGAACTAGTCTCGGTCCATGGAAATATTACTAGCCTAAATCCAGTGACAACCTGGCATTAAGGATGACAATATTGTTGGTGACACATACTGTGGATTCGGGTTTATACTCATGTAAACTGCTGCAGGGAAGTAAAAAAAGTAATTGAATTTGTACCCAAGCAGACACTTTGCCTTAGAGGTCTGCCATATTAGTCTGATTAAAGTCTATCAAACGGTAACTTATGTAGTATGCTGGTGACCAGAAAATAAACCTAAGCCCCTGCCTCTCCGATTTTTCTTATCTATCCACACCATCAGCATCACTAGGCAATCAAGCACCCACTCGCACATGCAAGGGACACCCTCATTCTCCATGTAGTTCAAACACTCTTGCGGCAAACATTCCCCGATGTCGCTTAACTAGTATTGTTAAATTATTGTAAGCAATCAATAACTTAGTTAACACAGTTAAACAGTTATACCAAAGAGTGATGGGCACCAGGCAATGCAAAACTATGCAACCTTTACAAAAGCAGTGTACAAACTATCTAAATGACAAAAGACAAACCTTGATCATATTTAAGAGCAGGAAATGTGGGAGGCCAGATCATCATAAAAGGATTGACACCAAGCAAATGACCCTCCTTTGCTTGGTACACTTTACGCATTGTCGGACACTTGATATCCAAGTGGAGTGCGCATCCACCCATCTCCAAAAACAAAAAGTCACCATAGTCCACCACCTGCTTCGTGAGAAGAATAGTATGCTCATCTGATGACAACCCCAAGTTAGCACACATGTCACGCAAGCAAATGATATCCACCAGCAACCAGTTGCCCCCCTTGTGCAGCCAGGCGCGAAGTTCAAACTCCTCTACATGAATGAGATACACACTTGAAGCATCATCAGCCCGTGCCAGCATGGTGGTGCCGGTCTGACCATGGTCCACGCCTTCTGGAAGCTGAATTGTGGACAAACTCGACGCCATGAAATCCAAGACGATGATTTCGTTCATCCCTGCCGCCATATAAATTTTGTTTCCGACAAGCACGGATCTTGGTTCGAATAGCGGGCGAGGGAGCTGGGCTACAGCCAAGGGATGACGCGGGATCCAGAAACCATCCTGAAGCGCATATAGGTGCACCTTGAATTCTACTGGTTCTAGAATCTCGTCGACGATACAATCCACATACAAGTAGAAATAGGACACGATATCCCCTTCTTCTTTTGACAGGACTTGATCCAAAACGTAGACGTAGTCTTCTAGATCGTGGGGTTTGGGGAGCGGTGGAAGAGTGGTCAGCCCTCTCCCAGGCCACAGCGGGCTGTGTACTCCGCAATCGCTCCCGTGCTCGTAGAAGGTGATGAAGACGCTGCCGTTCCGACAGTCATGGGTTGTGATCGATCTGCTGTCGTAATCGTCCAAGCTGAACTCTGCGCGGCGGACGACATCGGCGATCTCTGGGTCCTCGGGAAACACCGGGACAAAGGGAGGCGCATGGGGATGAAGCCCCATTTCCTCGACGTAGACGCCGAGGAGGCGTGGCGGGTGGAGCTCGCGGAAACGGCGGAGGAATGCGGCGTTGGAGACGTGCCCTAGCCATCGCTTGCAGACGAGGGCGGCGCAGACGAGGGTGGTGGGGAAGCCGATGCGGACGAGGATCTCGATCAGTATGTCGTCGGCGTCGAGCACCCTGGATACGGCCGCCGCCGTTTCCATTTTGTGTGTCGGCGGCCGAGGGTTTTGGCGGAGAGAGCTATAACCAAAACCTGATGCGGTGATGCCTCCTCATGTTGGTTCGTTCAGCGGCTGGGCCATGTTGAACAGTTAGGGCCCATCAAGCCCATTATTTCAAGGTTACACACGTTGCAGATCGTCATTTTTTTTCCTGCTAAATCTATTACTTTTCCAAAATACTATGCGGTTTATTTTTTCAAGGTTACAGTGGAGTATTATACTATGCAGTTTATTTTTACCAGCATCCTCTATGCAGCCTATATATTTTCCAAAATATATGGATTTTCTCATGTTACTTTTTTTGTGAAAAAGAACCTGGTATTAAAAGAAACATCAAAAAGTACAAAACACTTGCAAAAACGAAAATTACAATCACAATCAAACTTGCCTAAGAGAGTTCCTAGGTGACCATTCAGGACGGTAGAGACAGACACAGCCGCGTTGAGCTGTGCAGATACGCTTCACATTATACAACTTGAACTGAGTTCATCGACGTTTAGCTCGCTGCCAATTTTTCATCCATTTACCTGAGCATACATATTTAGAGGCTTGTATTGACTCCTTACTGAACCAACACCAATGCATTTTGGAATATCTACCATACCAGTCCACATAGAGTAGACATATTATTGCCTAAAAAAAAAACTCTTTGTACTGTTACATCAGAGCTACAATTCGCTAGCTGAAAACCGGATGTGCAACTGTGAACAACAAGACTCTTCTCCAGATGCCATAAGTAGCAGCAGCAAGCAGCAAGCAGCCAGGCAGTGGAACAACACACTGGTAGAAAATGGGTCTTTGGTCCAGACCATTGGTCCCGGTTCAGAGAAAAACCGTGGCGCACTGGTCCCGGTTCGAGCTGCCAGGTCCCCGTGGGGCATTGGTCCCAGTTCGGTTGGGGGCATTGGTCCCGGTTCTAGACACGAACCGGGACCAAAGCTCCAGAGCCGGACACGTGGCGTGCCGCAGAGCTTTAGTCCCGGTTCGTGCCAAGAACCGGGACCAATACCCCTCCTGCCTATAAATAACCCCCACCCCCCCCCCCCCCTCTCTCCTCTGTTTTTTTTCTTGGATTGGTGGGAAGTGGGTGCTAGTTTTTTTCCCTTTGCCACGCACAAGATGTGTTCGATGAAATGCCCGACCCACACTTAAGTTCACACAAAATGATATCCTCGGCCGAGGTTAGCAACTTTATCTTTTTCATCTGTAATTGATACAGAAATATTGCATGTGTCGATGTACGGTGGTCATTTCACTATTGAAGATGTTATTGTAATGGTATTTGATAAACTTAATTATATGATACAGATGGATGCACGGATGCGATGGATGTACGGCGAACGACGCAGTTCTGAGTTTATTACAGGCCTTCATAAATTTCTCGAAGTGGCTGAGGCAAACAAAGTGGATAATTTTATGCCTTGTCCATGTGAGAAGTGTCGGAACGTCAGGGAGTACTCTAACCCGAAAACCATTCAAGACCACGTGCTTCGGAGAGGTTTCATGCCCAGCTATAATTGTTGGACCAAGAACGGAGAAAGAGGGGTTAGGATGGAAGACAATGAAGAAGAGGAGGATGATGACAACTATCCTATGTTCCCTGAGTAATGCGGTGATACTGTAATGGAAGACGTTGAAGAAGAAGGAGGTGAACATCGGGCATCAGATGAGCCCGCTGATGGTCTTGGTGGGGTCATTTCTGATGCAAAGCGAGAATGCGATACAGAAAAGGAGAAGCTAAAGTTGGAGGCCATGCTTGAGGATCACAAAAAGTTGCTGTACCCAAACTACGAAGATGGCAGCAAAGCTCGGTACCACACTGGAACTGCTGAAATGGAAGGCAGAGACTGGTTGTTCTGACAAGGGATTTGAGAAGTTACTGAAAATAATGAAGCCGAAGCTTCCAAAGGATAACGAATTGCCCGAGACTACATACGAAGCAAAGAAGGCTATCTGCCCTCTAGGATTAGATGTGCAGAAGATACATGCATGCATTAATGACTGCATCCAGTACCGCGGTGAGTACGAGAATATGGATAAATGCCCGGTATGCAATGCACTGCGGTACAAGATCAGATAAGATGACCCTAGTGATGTTGAGGGCGATGACGAGCCCCCCCGAAAGAGGGTTCCTGCTAAGGTGATATGGTATGCTCCTATAATACCACGGTTGAAACGTCTGTTCAGAAACAAAGAGCATGCCAGGTTGTTGCGATGGCACAAAGAAGAGCGTAAGAAATCGGGAAGTTGAGACACCCCGCCGATGGGTCCCAGTGGAGAAAAATCGACAGAGAGTTCCCGACATTTTCAGATGACGCAAGGAACTTAAGATTTGGTCTAAGTACAGATGGCTTTAATCCTGTTGGGGAGCAGAGCTCCAGTCATAGCACTTGGCCCGTGACTCTCTGTATCTACAACCTTCCTCCTTGGTTGTGCATGAAGCGGAAGTTCATTATGATGCCAGTGCTCATCCAAGGCCCGAAGCAATGCAGTTGTGGTCCGAACCAGGTGTACGTGTGTGGGATGAGCACAAACAACAGGAATTTGACCTATGAGCGTTGCTGTTCGTAACCATCAATGATTGGCCTGCTCTTAGTAACATTTCAGGACAGTCAAACAAGGGATACAATGCATGCACGCACTGTTTAGATAAGACTGAAAGTATACATTTGGGAAACAAGAATGTGTACCTAGGGCATCCTCGATTTCTTCCGAACAGTCATGCCGTAAGAAAGCCCGGCAAGCATTTCAACGGTGAGGCAGATCGCCGGAAGAAGCCTAACCTCCCTGATGGTGATGTTATATATGACATGGTCAAGGATTTAAAAGTAATCTTTGGAAAGGGTCCTGGCAGTCTATCTGTTCCGAATGACGCTGACAACCACGTACCCATATGGAAGAAGTGCTCTATATTCTGGGAGCTACCCTATTGGAAAGTCCTAGAGGTCCGGTCTTCAATCGACGTGATGCACGTGACGAAGAATCTTTGCGTGAACCTGCTAGGCTTCCTGGGCATGTATGGGAAGACAAAAGATACACCGGAAGCACGGGAGGACCAGCAACGTATGAAAGACCCATACAACAAGCAGACGGATAAAGGGCATCAATACTTAAGCAGCTACGCTCTTACCAAAGCAGAGAAGGAAATCTTTTTTGAATGCCTGAGCAGTATCAAGGTCCCGGCTGGCTTCTCGTCAAATATAAAGGGAATAATAAATATGGCAGAGAAAAAATTTCAGAACCTGAAGTCTCATGATTGCCACGTGATTATGACGCAGTTGCTTCCGGTTGCATTGAGGGGGCTTCTACCGAAAATGTTCGAGTACCCATTGTGAAGCTATGTGCATTCCTCAATGCAATATCTCAGAAGGTCATCGATCCAGTAACTCTACCAAGTTTACAGAAGGTTGTGGCCCAATGTCTTGTCAGTTCGAGTTGGTGTTCCCCCATCATTCTTCAATATTATGACGCATCTCCTGGTTCACCTAGTCGACGAGATTGCCATTCTCGGTCCTGTATTTCTACACAATATGTTCCCCTTCGAGAGTTCATGGGAGTCTTGAAGAAATATGTTCATAACCGTGCTAGGCCAGAAGGAAGCATCTCAAAGGGCTATGGAATAGAGGAGGTCATTGAGTTCTGTGTTGACTTTATTCCTGACCTTAAGCCGATTGGTGTTCCTGAATCGCGGCATGAGGGAGACTGAGTGGAAAAGGCACGCTAGGAAAGAAAGCACTGATATGTAGGGACGGACATTCTTTAACTCAAGCACACTACACAGTTCTACAAAGTTCCACCTTCGTGGCTCCGTATATCGAGGAACACAAGAATTATGTACGCTCCAAGAACCCGGGAAGGCTGACTCCTGGATTAAAGAAAAACACATGGAGACTTTCGGCAGTTGGTTGCGATTACAGCTCATGAATGACACCACTGTCGGAGATCAGCTCTACTTGTTGGCCGCGTCAACATCTTCGACTGTATTGAATTTCCAAGGGTACGAGATAAATGGGAATACATTTTACACGATCGCCCAAGATAAAAAGAGCACTAACCAGAACAGTGGTGTCCGCTTTGATGGAACATTAAATGTTTCAAACTCCGGCGAGGTGCATATACATATATTAATGAAGCCGAAGATTGTATTAATTAAGCCTCTGCTGTCTATATACATATATTAACGCTCTTTCTTCTTTTAGCCCTCCGGATCGAGCAAATCTTCTGTAAGGACAAAACGAGGCCCAGCCAAAAAGTTGGGCGACCAAGAAAGGTACAGGATCGAAAGAGTCGCTGAAGACGGCACACCGACTGCTCCCCCTGATGTGCAAAAAAATGGTAAAGCAATGCGGAGTTCTTGTTAGGGACTTCATCCCGATCACCGTTCGAGAATGGCATCGGCCAAAGGATAGAGGACAGCTATATGTCAGCGATAGGGCAAAGAAAGACTTTGGAGAAAGCTCATGGTTAATTTCACCCTGCCGGCGCCAGAGGTGGATTCAGATGAGGAGGATCCAGATGAGGCAGAAAAGATTGCCCGGAAAACATGGAGCAAAAAGTCAAGGACTGGGCACTTAAGAAGATGGCCGAGCTATTCAAGAACTGGAAGAAAAGATTGAACAACCTGTTTGTCAAGAAAAATAAGACTCCAGACTTCGATAAAGGGTATGAGAAGATAAAGGACTACTGGGAAGAATTTGTGGCGTACAAGAAATCGGAGGAAGCTCTGGAAAAGTCTGCAAAAAATAAGGCAAATGCTGCTCTAAAGATGTACCACCATACTATGGGGCCTGGTGGCTACGCCTATAACATCCCTAAGTGGGAGAAACTTGAGGCGGACCTGCTGGCTAAAGGGATCACTCCAGAGCCACTCGCATGGACCGAACGGGCAAGAAATTGGTTTTACGGGCATGGGGGCACGTTGGACGCAGAAGGGAAGTGCATATATAACAGACGACACAAAGATAATCCCCTACTACCCATCCAAGAAATTAGAAATGCATTCAAGGATGTTGAAGAGGGACGGTTCATTCCCGATAGAGAGGATGACGAGCTCACACGCGCCCTTGGGAATAAGGAACACGACGGACGGTTACGAGGCGTGATAGGCTCCAAGCCCAAGACAATTGCGATTCCCGAGCACAGGAAGAAATTTCCTGATAGAAGCCATCAGAGGAGAAAGGAAAGGGAGGCAATGGAAGCACGCGCTGCTGCAGACCGGCTGCGTAATATAGAAGAAGAATTAAAGCTGCAGAAGGAACAAATTGCCACTTAGCCAGCAAGGTACTAGCGGCCAATCTCAGCGGCACATGGTAGAAGCTGCATGCGATGGTACCGGTGGCCCATCGAATCGGAAAAGCAGCGTGGCTTCCACGGAGCTCCAGGATGGTAATGATGATGCAGTGGCTCCTCTTCGTCGCTACCCAGTGGATGATATCACGGAGAGCACACCTTGTGAGCTGCATGTGAAAGTTTATAACTATCCTTGAAGGTGGCGGTCGGCTATGCCGTACCAATTGGACCTAATCCAACTTACCATTTTCTCCGGTTCCAAATGGCTACGCTGTTGTCGGGGTGGATGCAGTGATGAAAGATTATGAGGAGCTGAAGCTGCACCACCCTGCAGGTGAAGATGGGGAGGTGCTTGAACTTGGAGAAGCCAAGAAAGCGCCAATTCTATGGCCAAAGGAATTCATCGTGCTTCCGAACTGGCAGCCAAGGCCATCGACTCCTCACCAGTCTCCAGCGCAACAGTCCTCTTCACCGCCTCAGCATTCTCCAGCGCAGCCGTCCTCTTCACCGCCTCACCAGTCTCCAGCGCAGCCGTCTCCGCCGCCGCGTCATCAGTCTCCAGCGCAGCCGTCTCAGCAGAAGAAACGGACCAACGCCGCTCCCCCGCTCCCCACTCAGAAGAGAGGTCGCACTCAAAGATAGTCGACATCCCGTCGGTTCCTCCCAAGAGACCTTATGACAGGACTGAAGCGGAAAACGCCGAGGTAGTGGCTGCCTACAATAAGGCTTTTTTTGCACCAAAAAAGCCCGAGCCAAAGAAGGTATATGATGCAAAAACCAAAAAGTGGGCTAAGTCCTTCCTTGAGCAGCCATCCCAGATATCGATGAATCTGCCATCTGACTATGGTCGTGAACTTAAGAGCTAGCACGTGCCCAGTCTGAGCAGAACAAGGGAAGAAGTGCAAAAAGCGGGAAACAAATTGCCCAGCTCGGACAGCAGAAAAATCAATCGGTCCCCCGCTCATAGTGTGTTCCGATGTCGACAAGGACTTCAGAGCCGCTATGGATAAGGACCTGGAATTATTGGACCCCAGAGCCATAGCTGCTGCTAAAGAACTTGGTGTCACTGTATCGCAGGCCAAGGAACAGGCTACCGCCTTGGGTATGAGCCTTGGTCAACTTTTAGGCTATGAATATGCGCCAATGTTAGAGATGGCACGGAAATATGTCCAAGGGGAGCCTATGGTCAGTAATGAGGAGCTCACGGGTCTATCAACACATATGCGAAATCTGCATACCTGGTACCTGGTGCACACATCAAAGAAGGACGCGAAAGAGTGGTTTCCGTGGACGTTAGAGTGGAGCATTTCTTCAAACGTTACATTATACAGGTTCAACTGACTGAACTGTTTCAGTTATTCCAAAAGCGCGCCCTCGACAAATCTATCCTCTCTTGCTATTGTCTGTAAGTGATTTATTTTCGTAATTAAGTCTCTAGCTCAGCTCGTTCATTGCCTGTATTATATCCTGACTATATATATATATATATATATATATATCCTTTTGTACGCTATTATGCAGAATGAAGATGATGGAATGCAAAAGATCTAGAGTTTTTGAGGTTGGGTTCGTTGACCCATATATCGTTAATTCACATACGTTAGTCAATCACCCCAGAGATGTGGAGGATGACCTGACCACCTTTTTAATCATGCAACATTTCTGTACGGAAATACTATTTCCTTACAACTTCAGGTGAGTGTTTCTGTCTTGTACATATTTTTATTTGGCTTTCTCGATGTTAAGTGTAATTGATGAGCTATGCATGTCTGCTTTATGTAAACGTCCGCAGGTTCCACTGATTCTGCTAAGCATTCAACCTGACAAGTCCATAGTTGAAGTCCACGACTCATTAAGTTGGGACCAAGCGACGTGGTCCGACATGAAAGAAATGCTCAACAAGTAATTTCAATCATTGTCGCATTATATCGCCCTCTTTCGTTCGTTTCCTGATATCAAGTAATTAATAACTCTTTTGTTCATTTTCTTTGCCAAATCAGGTGTTGGACAATTTTCAAACAGAAGGTACAAGGTCCATTCAAAGATGAGCTAACTTATAAATCGGTGAAAAGTCCGCAGCAGCCACCGGGGAGTAATTTATGTGGATTCTACGTTTGCGAGTTCATTCGCGAGTTGACCACTGAGCGGAGAACAAGTACTTTGAGCGAAATGCGGGAGACGCTCGACCCAGAACTGCGCGTAGGAGCAATTCAAGAGGAATTGGCGGGATTTCTGCTTAGGGAGGCCATCGATGAAAAGGGAGAACATTATGCTTAAATAGTTGTATTCTCGCAAGAGATCGAATATTAATTATGTATGCATCAACGTGTACTGTGTATATAGTAGAGCATATAATATGCGTACGGAAATGATGGAGAGCACGTCGGCGATGCGAAGAAGGGGAGACGATGGAGGCACCGGCGAGAGGGAGAGGGGGCACCGCGAGAGGGAGAGGGGCACCGGCGACAGGGAGACCCTAAACCCTAAATACAAAAAAAACACTCATTGGTACCGGTTCTTATTAAGAACCGGGACCAATGAGTCTCCCCCCACTCCCAGCCAGAACTGGCCACGTGGACCATCATTGGTCCCGGTTCGTGGACCAACCGGGACCAGCATTGGTCCCGATTGGCCAGTCCCGGTTGGGCTACCGGGACTGATGTCCAAGCCCAACCGGGACTACAGGTAGTTTTTCTACAAGTGCACTAGTAGAAAATGGGTCTTTGGTCCAGTCCATTGGTCCCGGTTCAGAGAAAAACCGGGACCAGTGCGTGCCACTGGTCCGGTTCGAGCTGCAAGGTCCCCGTGGGCATTGGTCCGGTTCGGTTGGGGGCATTGGTCCCGGTTCTAGACACGAACCGGGACCAAAGCTCCAGAGCCGGACACGTGGCGTGCCGCAGAGCTTTGGTCCCGGTTCGTGCCAAGAACCGGGACCAATACCCCTCCCTGCCTATAAATAACCCCCACCCCCCCTCTCTCCTCTGTTTTTTTCTTGGATTGGTGGGAAGTGGGTGCTAGTTTTTTTTTCCCTTTGCCACGCACAAGATGTGTTCGATGAAATGTCCGACCCACACTTAAGTTCACACAAAATGATATCCTTGGCCGAGGTTAGCAACTTTATCCTTTTCATCTGTAATTGATACAGAAATATTGCATGTGTCGATGTACGGTGGTCATTTCACTATTGAAGATGTTATTGTAATGGTATTTGATAAACTTAATTATATCATACAGATGGATGCACAGATGCGATGGATGTACGGCGAACGACGCAGTTCTGAGTTTATTACAGGCCTTCATAAATTTCTCGAAGTGGCTGAGGCAAACAAAGTGGATAATTTTATGTCTTGTCCATGTGAGAAGTGTCGGAACGTCAGGGAGTACTCTAACCCGAAAACCATTCAAGACCACGTGCTTCGGAGAGGTTTCATGCCCAGCTATAATTGTTGGACCAAGCACGAGAAAGAGGGTTAGGATGGAAGACAATGAAGAAGAGGAGGATGATGACAACTATCCTATGTTCCCTGAGGAATGCGGTGATACTGTAATGGAAGACGTTGAAGAAGAAGGAGGTGAACATCGGGCATCAGATGAGCCCGATGATGGTCTTGGTGGGGTCATTTCTGATGCAAAGCGAGAATGCGATACAGAAAAGGAGAAGCTAAAGTTGGAGGCCATGCTTGAGGATCACAAAAATTTGCTGTACCAAAACTACGAAGATGGCAGCAAAGCTCGGTACCACACTGGAACTGCTGAAATGGAAGGCAGAGACTAGTTGTTCTGACAAGGGATTTGAGAATATACTGAAAATAATGAAGCCGAAGCTTCCAAAGGATAACGAATTGCCCGAGACTACATACGAAGCAAAGAAGGCTATCTGCCCTCTAGGATTAGATGTGCAGAAGATACATGATGCATTAATGACTGCATCCTGTACCGCGTGAGTACGAGAATATGGATAAATGCCCGGTATGCAATGCACTGCGGTACAAGATCAGACAAGATGACCCTGGTGATGTTGAGGGCGATGACGAGCCCCCTCCCCCCGGAAGAGGGTTCCTGCTAAGGTGATGTGGTATGCTCCTATAATACCACGGTTGAAACGTCTGTTCATAAACAAAGAGCATGCCAGGTTGTTGCGATGGCACAAAGAAGAGCGTAAGAAATACGGGAAGTTGAGACACCCCGTCGATGGGTCCCAGTGGAGAAAAATCGACAGAGAGTTCCCGACATTTTCAGATGACGCAAGGAACTTAAGATTTGGTCTAAGTACAGATGGCTTTAATCCTTTTGGGAGCAGAGCTCCAGTCATAGCACTTGGCCCGTGACTCTCTGTATCTACAACCTTCCTCCTTGGTTGTGCATGAAGTGGAAGTTCATTATGATGCCAGTGCTCATCCAAGGCCCGAAGCAACCCGGCAACGACATTGATGTGTACCTAAGGCCATTAGTTGATGAACTTTAGCAGTTGTGGTCCGAACCAGGTGTACGTGTATGGGATGAGCACAAACAACATGAATTTGACCTATGAGCGTTGCTGTTCGTAACCATCAATGATTGGCCTGCTCTTAGTAACATTTCAGGACAGTCAAACAAGGGATACAATGCATGCACGTACTGTTTAGATAAGACTGAAAGTATACATTTGGGAAACAAGAATGTGTACCTGGGGCATCGTCGATTTCTTCCGAACAGTCATGCCGTAAGAAAGCCCGGCAAGCATTTCAACGGTGAGGTAGATCGCCGGAAGAAGCCTAACCTCCCTGATGGTGATGTTATATATGACATGGTCAAAGATTTAGAAGTAATCTTTGGAAAGGGTCCTGGCAGTCTATCTGTTCTGAATGACACTGACAACCACGTACCCATATGGAAGAAGTGCTCTATATTCTGGAGCTACCCTATTGGAAAGTCCTAGAGGTCCGGTCTTCAATCGACGTGATGCACGTGACGAAGAATCTTTGCGTGAACCTGCTAGGCTTCCTGGCGTGTGATACGTCTCCAACGTATCCATAATTTCTGTTGTTCCATGCGTATATTCTACCATTTGCTACATGTTTTATATACACTTCATATCACTTTTATGCATTTTCTGGGACTAACCTATTAACAAGATGCCACAGTGCAAGTTCCCTGTTTTCTGCTGTTTTTGGTTTCAGAAAGTTACTTCTGGAAATATTCTCGGAATTGCACGAAACAAAAGGCCAAGTCCCTATTTTTCCAACACGTACACGGAGTCCGAAGGAGACACGAAGGGGAGCCACGAGGTGGCCAAACCACCTGGCGGCGCGGCCCACCCGCGTCAGCCTGTGGTTTGGGCCCCTCGGGGGTCCGCCGACATCGCCCCTTCGCCTATTTATTCCCCGAGACGTGAAAACCCTAAAACACCGAGCCTTTCATCCAGAACATATTCGCTGCCGCCGTCGTCAACCCTAACTCGGGGGGTTCTGAAGCTCTTCCCGGCACCCTGCCGGAGAGGGGAATCATCACCGGAGGGCTCTACATCGCCATGCCCGCCTCCGGAGTGATGCGTGAGTAGTTCATCCTTGGACTATGGGTCCATAGCAGTAGCTAGATGGTTGTCTTCTCCACTTGTGCCATCATGTTTAGATCTTGTGAGCTGCCTATCATGATCAAGATCATCTTATTGTAATGCTACATGTTGTGTTTGCTGGGATCTGACTTATATTGATACCTATGTGGAGCTGAATATTATATTATCATGTCTATGTCATTTGTGATCTTGCATGCTCTCCGTTACTTGTTGAAGCCTTGGCCAAGTGAATACTTGTGACTCCAAGAGGGGGTATTTATGCATGATAGTTGGGTTCAACCTCTATTTAACCTGGGATAGTGACAGCAAGTTCTAAGGTTGTAGATGTGTTGTTGCCACTAGGGGTAAAACAGCAATGCTTTATTCAAGGATGAATGTATTGTTTACATTACGCACATTACTTAATGCAATTGTCTGTTGCTTGCAACTTAATACTGGAAGGGGTACGGATGTTAACCGGAAGGTGGACTATTTAGGCATAGATGCATGCTGGATAGCGGTCTATGTACTTTGTCGTAATGCCCAAATGAATCTCATAGTAGACACCACAACTCACACATGCATGTTATATGCACTTATCAATTGTCAATTGCCCAGCTGTAATTTGTTTACCCAGCATGTTAGTTATCTTATTGGAGAGACACCACTAGTGAACTGTGGACCCCGGTCCATTCTTTTACATCTGAAATACAATCTACTGCAATCATTGTTCTCTACTGTTTTATGCAAACAAACATCATTTTCCATTCGATACGTTTAACCCTTTGTTTTCAGCAAGCCGGTGAGATTGACAACCTCACTGTTAAGTTGGGGCAAAGTAATTTGATTGTGTTGTGCAGGTTCCACGTTGGCACCGGAATCCCTGGTGTTGCGCCGCACTACACTCCTTCACCAACACCTTCGAAGCAAACCTCGTTTTCCTACTGGTTCGATAAACCTTGGTTTCATACTGAGGGAAAACTTGCTGCTGCACTCATCATACCTTCCTCTTGGGGTTCCCAACTGACGTGTGACGTACAAGCATTGTTTCTCTGCGTTGCCGGGGAAAACGAATTGCTTCTGCAAGGGGAGTCTCTCACACCCAATCTCTTTACTTTGTTATTTGTCTTGCTTAGTTTATTTTTATTTAGTCTTGTTTGCTCTCTTTATCAAAAACACAAAAAAATTAGTTACTTGTTTATTTCGGTTTTGTTTTGTCTTGTCACCATCATGTCTTGTTCCATGCCTGTTGCTATGTCACCTGAGGAATTGATCTTCACTTTTAAACAAGGGAGTGAGGAGAATTTTAAAGAAGCTTGGTCTAGAATTAATGATTCCTTTGGTAAAACTGATCCTAAAATGACTTTAAGTTTGCTTCTCACTAGCTTCTACTTTGGTCTAGCCCTTTGTTATAGATATGCTTTAGATGCTATTGTGGGAGGAGATTTCCTTCACTGTGATGGGGATCAAGCTTTTAATGCCATAAAAAAGTTGATTGCAACTTCTAGCTCAACTAATAAATTTGATTCGGCCCTTGTTAGCATCCATGCTAGATTAAACACTCTTGAGACACATATATCTTGTTTAAAGGATGGCTATAATCAAATTCGGGAATATTTTGACTATGTTCCAACAAATTTTGAACCTTCGATGTGGGTCCCTACGGTAAAGGTTGCTATTTGTGGTGAAACCTTTTATGCTCGTTGTGATATTATGTCTGAGTTTTGCCTTATGCCTAAAAGCATTTATGAAACTTTGAATCTTTGGGGACTTGCTGAAGGAGGAGAAGGAATAACTCTTACTGATAACTCTGTTATATTTCCCGAGGGGATAGCTGAGGGTGTGTTTACAACCTTTCTTGGGAGAACGGTGTCCACTGATTATCTTGTTATTGAATGTGCAGGGACAGGACAAATTACACTTGGAAGATCTCTGCTCAAATTAATGGGAGCAACCATAGATGTGGGAAAAGGCACTCTGAATCTTACCTCCACACCAAGGTGCGGCCATGTATTCCCCAAACCAAAGAGTAAGTCTAAGGGTAAGAGAGGTAGGCACATGGCCCTTGGTATTGATGTCAATGCTCCTCCACTTGACACTTGATTTTCACTTTCTGCGCCTAGCTGAAAGGCGTTAAAGAAAAGCGCTTATGGGAGACAACCCATCGTTTTTATTTGCTGTTATTTTTGTTTTCTTTGAGTCAAGGAGTTTTGTTACTTCTGTAGCAACTCCTTTGTATCTTTATTTTATCGCAATGTTGTGCCAAGTAAAGTTCTATATTGAAAGTTGATGCAAGATTTGGATTTCTGCGCAGTGACAGATTTTTAGCTGTCACGGATTTGAGCTTATCTCCCTGTAGAAAATTCAAAAAATTCTGAAAAAATCACGCATATTCCTGAGATATGTACGCAACTTTCATTATTTTAGGCCAGATCCATCTGAGCAACTTAAGTGCCTCGAAAAAATTCGTCATTCCAGACTGTTCTGTTTTTGACAGATTCTGCCTTTTGTTTTGCATTCGCTCTTTTACTGTGTTTGTGTGGATTTCTTTGCTCCACAAAGCATTGGTGGCTGTAGCTAATGTCCAGAAGCTTTGGGATTGATTGTATCATTACAGAATATGAGAATTTTTGATTATGCACTAACCCTCTAATGAGAACTGTCTTGAGTTTGGTGTGAAGGAAGTTTTCAAGGATCAAGCGAGAAGGGTGATATTATGTGATCAAGAAGAGTGAAAAGCCTAAGCTTGGGGATGCCCCCGTGGTTCATCCCAACCATATTCAGAGAGACTCAAGCGTCTAAGCTTGGGGATGCCCAAGGCATCCCCTTCTTCATCAACAAACTTATCAGGTCATCTCTAGTGAAACTATATTTTAATTCTTTCACATCTTATGCGCTTTACTTGGAGCGTCTGTGTGTTTTTATTTTTGTTTTTTTTGAATAAATTCGGATCCTAGCAATCCTTGTGTGGGAGAGAGACACGCTCCGCTTTTTCATGTGAATACTCATGTTCTTCACTTATATTTGTTGAGTATTCTTAACTAGCTACTGCAGTGCTTTTAGCTCCTGTTTTTCATGCATCTCTTCGAGCTGTTAGCACTTGTTTATAAATACTCTCTTGCTGCATTATATTATCATTTGGAGAGTTTATGTTTAAATAAATTGATTGGTGTTTGTTTGGAAGAAAGAAAATGCTACATGTAGTAGTTGGTATTGGAAAAGACATATGCATTCTTGTAGATCATTGTCTTGTTTTGATTTGATGCTTTGCAATTGTTTTGAGCTCTCAAGTAGATCATGTTTAAGCTCTTGCATCATGTAGTTAAAGCCTAGTAGTGGAGAACTACCGTAGAGCTTGTTGAGACTTGGGATGCATATTTGTTCTCTCTAAG
This sequence comes from Poa pratensis, assembly GCA_947311845.1. NCBI lineage: Eukaryota > Viridiplantae > Streptophyta > Magnoliopsida > Poales > Poaceae > Poa > Poa pratensis. Next base: position 5,158,689 of record CAMZMU010000074.1, on the reverse strand, counting down.
GTCTAGATATTTTCTGGTAAAATGTTTGAGCAACAAGGAAGACAGTGTAGAGTCTTATAATACTTGCAATATGTTTTTATGTGATTCTTGCTGTACCGGTTTATACTTGTGTTTGCTTCAAACAACCTTGCTAGCCTAAACTCTGTACTGAGAGGGAATGCTTCTCGTGCATCCAAAACTTGAGCCAAAACCCATGCCATTTGTGTCCACCATACCTACCTACTATGTGGTATTTCCTGCCATTCCAAGTAAATATTTCATGTGCTACCTTTAAACTATTCAAAACTTTATTACTCCTTATTTGTGTCAATGTTTTATAGCTCATGAGGAAGTATGTGGTGTTTTATCTTTCAATCTTGTCATTTACTTCTGACAGACTTTCACCAATGGACTAGTGGCATATACATCCGCTTATCCAATAATTTGCAAAAAGAGCTGGCAACGGGGTGCCCAGCCCCAATTAATTACAACTTTCATTAATAATTCTCTTCACATGTTTTGCCCTGATTTATCAGTAAGCAACTTAATTTTGCAATAGACACTCCTCCATGGTATGTGAATGTTGGAAGGCACCCGAGGATTCGGTTAGCCATGGCTTGTGTAAGCAAAAGGTTGGGAGGAGTGTCATCTATAAAGAAACTAAAATACATGTGTAAACAAAAGAGAAGAGGGATGATCTACCTTGCTGGTAGAGATAACGTCCTTCATGGGAGCCGCTCTTTGAAAGTCTGGTTGACAAGGGGGTTAGAGTGCCCACTACCATTCGTTGACAACAACAAACACCTCTCAAATACTTATTTTGTGCTCTCTATATGCTTTCGAAAACTTAAAAAGCTCTAGCACATGATTTAATCCCTGCTTCCCTCTGCGAAGGGCCTATCTTTTACTTTATGTTGAGTCAGTTTACCTACTCCTTTCTATCTTAGAAGCAAACACTTGTGTCAACTTTGTGTGCATTGATTCTTACATATTTACTTATTGCACTTGTTATATTGCTTTATGTTGACAACTATCCATGAGATATACATGTTACAAGTTGAAAGCAAATGCTGAAACTTAATCATCCTTTGTGTTGCTTCAATGCCTTTTACTTTGAATCTATTGCTTTATGAGTTACCTCTTATGCAAAACTTTTTGATGCTTGTCTTGAAAGTACTATTCATGAAAAGTTTTTGCTTATATGATTCATTGTTTACTCTTTATCTATTTGTTAGCAAACTATAGATCATTGCTTTGAGTCACTTCATTCATGACATGAGCCTTGCAATATATTGATCAAGATTGTGTGAAAGCATGTCTCCTCAGAAATTATTTGTTGTTATCGTTTTACCTACTCGAGGACGAGTAGAACTAAGCTTGGGGATGCTTGATACGTCTCCAACGTATCCATAATTTCTGCTGTTCCATGCTTATATTATACCATTTGCTACATGTTTTATATACACTTCATATCACTTTTATGCATTTTCTGGGACTAACCTATTAACAAGATGCCACAGTGCCAGTTCCCTGTTTTCTGCTGTTTTTGGTTTCAGAAAGTTACTTCTGGAAATATTCTCGGAATTGCACGAAACAAAAGGCCAAGTCCCTATTTTTCCAGCACGTACACGGAGTCCGAAGGAGAGACGAAGAGCCACGAGGTGGCCAAACCACCTGGCGGCGCGGCCCCACCGCGCGCCTGTGGTTTGGGCCCCTCGGGGGTCCGCCGACATCGCCCCTTCGCCTATTTATTCCCCGAGACGTGAAAACCCTAAAACACCGAGCCTTTCATCCAGAACATATTCGCTGCCGCCGCCGTCGTCAACCCTAACTCGGGGGGTTCTGAAGCTCTTCCCGGCACCCTGCCGGAGAGGGGAATCATCACCGGAGGGCTCTACATCGCCATGCCCGCCTCCGGAGTGATGCGTGAGTAGTTCATCCTTGGACTATGGGTCCATAGCAGTAGCTAGATGGTTGTCTTCTCCACTTGTGCCATCATGTTTAGATCTTGTGAGCTGCCTATCATGATCAAGATCATCTTATTGTAATGCTACATGTTGTGTTTGCTGGGATCTGACTTATATTGATACCTATGTGGAGCTGAATATTATATTATCATGTCTATGTCATTTGTGATCTTGCATGCTCTCCGTTACTTGTTGAAGCCTTGGCCAAGTGAATACTTGTAACTCCAAGAGGGGGTATTTATGCATGATAGTTGGGTTCAACCTCTATTTAACCTGGGATAGTGACAGCAAGTTCTAAGGTTGTAGATGTGTTGTTGCCACTAGGGGTAAAACAGCAATGCTTTATTCAAGGATGAATGTATTGTTTACATTACGCACATTACTTAATGCAATTGTCTGTTGCTTGCAACTTAATACTGGAAGGGGTACGGATGTTAACCGGAAAGTGGACTATTTAGGCATAGATGCATGCTGGATAGCGGTCTATGTACTTTGTCGTAATGCCCAAATGAATCTCATAGTAGACACCACAACTCACACATGCATGTTATATGCACTTATCAATTGTCAATTGCCCAGCTGTAATTTGTTTACCCAGCATGTTAGTTATCTTATTGGAGAGACACCACTAGTGAACTGTGGACCCCGGTCCATTCTTTTACATCTGAAATACAATCTACTGCAATCATTGTTCTCTACTGTTTTATGCAAACAAACATCATTCCATTCGATACGTTTAACCCTTTGTTTTCAGCAAGCCGGTGAGATTGACAACCTCACTGTTAAGTTGGGGCAAAGTAATTTGATTGTGTTGTGCAGGTTCCACGTTGGCACCGGAATCCCTGGTGTTGCGCCGCACTACACTCCTTCACCAACACCTTCGAAGCAAACCTCGTTTTCCTACTGGTTCGATAAACCTTGGTTTCATACTGAGGGAAAACTTGCTGCTGCACTCATCATACCTTCCTCTTGGGGTTCCCAACTGACGTGTGACGTACAAGCATAGTTTCTGGTGCTGTTGCGGGAGATATTCCCTCGT